>JASCYN010000149.1:23975201-24046788 GCA_030408155.1 Lophura swinhoii | reverse complement strand
ATGTGATATACTTGGGAGAAATCTGGCCTTTCTGGAAGAAACTGTCCTCTTTTGGGGATAAAACCGGTATCTGTGGGTGAGAAGGTCCTATTTGAAGGGGGAAAGCTGGTATTTCTAGGAGGAGATGTGATCTATTTGGGAGAAATCTGGCCTTTCTGGAAGAAACTGTCCTCTTTTGGGGATAAAAGAGGTATTTGTGGGTGAAAAGGTCCTATTTCAGGTGGAATCCTGGTATTTCTTGGAGCAAGATGTGATCTATTTGGGAGAAATGTGGCATGTCCGGAAGAAACTGTTCTATTTTGGGGATAAAACAGGTATTTGTGAGTGAAAAGGTCCTATTTGAAGGGGGAAACGTGGTATTTCTTGGAGAAGATGTGATATATTTGGGAGAAATGTGGCATGTCTGGAAGAAACTGTCCTATTTGGGAGATAAAAGAGGTATTTGTGGGTGAAAAGGTCCTATTTGAAGGGGGGAAACCTGGTATTTCTTGGAGAAGATGTGATATATTTGGGAGAAATGTGGCCATCTTCTCCAAGAAATACAAGGATTCCACCTGAAATAGGACCTTTTCACCCACAAATACCTCTTTTATCCCCAAAATAGGACAGTTTCTTCCAGAAATGCCACATTTCTCCCAAATATATCTCATCTCCTCTAGAAATAGCAGCTTTCCCCCTTCAAATAGGACCTTTTCACCCACAAATACCCGTTTTATCCCCAAAAGAGGAAAGTTTCTGCCAGAAATGCCACATTTCACCCAAGTAGATCACATCTTCTCCAAGAAATACCTGCTTTCCCCCTTCAAATACGACTTTTTCTCCCACAAATACCTGTTTTATCCCCAAAAGAGGACAGTTTCTTCCAGAAAGGCCAGATTTCTCCCAAATATATCACATCTTCTCAAAGCAATACCAGCTTTCCCCCTTCAAATAGGACCTTTTCACCCACAAATACCTCTTTTATCCCCAAAAGAGGACTGCTTCTTCCCGAAAGGCCACATTTCTCCCAAATATATCACATCTTCTCCAAGAAATACCAGGATTCCTCCTGAAATACGACCTTTTCATCCACAAATACCTCTTTTATCCCTCAAATAGGACAGTTTCTTCCAGAAATGCCACATTTCTCCCAAATAGATCACATCTTCTCCAAGAAATACCAGCTTTCCCCCTAGAAATAGGACCTTTTCACCCACAAATACCTCTTTTATCCCCAAAAGAGGACAGTTTCTTCCAGAAAGGCCACATTTCTCCCAAATATATCACATCTTCTCCAAGAAATACCAGGTTTCCCCCTTCCAGTAGGACCTTTTCACCCACAAATACCTCTTTTACCCCAAAAGAGCTCGGTTTCTTCCAGAAATGAAACATTTCTCCCAAATATATCACATCTTCTCCAAGAAATACCAGGTTTCCCCCTTCAAATAGGAACTTTTCACCCACAAATACCTCTTTTATCCCCAAAATAGGACAGTTTCTTCCTGACATGCCACATTTCTCCCAAATATATCACATCTTCTCCAAGAAATACCAGGTTTCCCCTTCAAATAGGACCTTTTCACCCACAAATACCTCTTTTATCCCCAAAAGAGCACAGTTTCTTCCAGAAATGCCACATTTCTCCAAAATATATCACATCTCCTCCAAGAAATACCAGGTTTCCCCCTTCAAATAGGACCTTTTCACCCACAAATACCTGTTTCATCCCCAAAATAGGACAGTTTCTTCCAGAAATGCCACGTTTCTCCCAAATAGATCACATCTTCTCCAAGAAATGCCACGTTTCCCCCTTCAAATAGGACCTTTTCACCCACAAATACCTCTTTTATCCCCAAAACAGGACAGTTTCTTCCAGAAAGGCCACATTTCTCCCTAATATACCACATCTTCTCCAAGAAATACAACGTTTCCCCCTGGAAATAGGACCTTTTCACCCACAAATACCTCTTCTATCCCTCAAATTAGACATTTTCTTCCAGAAATGCCACATTTCTCCCAAATACATCACATCTTCTCCAAGAAATACCAGGTTTCCCCCTTCAAATAGGAACTTTTCTCCCACAAAAAATTCTTTTATCCCCAAAATAGGACAGTTTCTGCCAGAAATGCCTGATTTCTCCCAAATATATCACCTCTTCTCCAAGAAATACCAGGTTTCCCCCTTCAAATAGGACCTTTTCACCCACAAATACCTCTTTTATCCCCAAAAGAGGACAGTTTCTTCCAGAAATGCCACATTTCTCCCAAATAGATCACATCTTCTCCAAGAAATACCAGGTTTTCCCGTGGAAATAGGACCTTTTCACCCACAAATACCTCTTTTATCCCCAAAAGAGGACAGTTTCTTCCAGAAATGCCACATTTATCCCAAATAGATCACATCTTCTCCAAGAAATACCAGGTTTTCCCGTGGAAATAGGACCTTTTCACCCACAAATACCTCTTTTATCCCCAAAAGAGGACAGTTTCTTCCAGAAATGCCACATTTATCCCAAATATATCACATCTTCTCCAAGAAATACCAGGGTTCCCCCTTCAAATAGGACCTTTTCACCCACAAATACCTCTTTTATCCCTCAAATTGGACATTTTCTTCCAGAAATACCACATTTCTCCCAAATATATCACATCTTCTCCAAAAAATGCCAGGTTTCCCCCTTGAATTAGGACCTTTTCTCCATGAAATACCTCTTTTATCCCCATAAGAGGACATTTTCTTCCAGAAATGCCACATTTCTCCCAAATATATCACATCTTCTCCAAAAATACCAGGGTTCCCCCTTCAAATAGGACCTTTTCAACAACAAATACCTCTTTTATCCCCAAAATAGGACAGTTTCTTCCAGAAATGCCACATTTCTCCCAAATATATCACATCTTCTTTAAGAAATGCCAGGATTCCTCCTGAAATAGGACCTTCTCACCCAAAACTACCAGCCTTCTCCCCAAAATTGGACATTTTCTTCCAGAAAGGCCACATTTCTCCCAAATAGATCACATCTTCTCCAAGAAATACCAGCTTTCCCCCTTCAAATAGGACCTTTTCTCCCACAAATACCTGTTTCATCCCCAAAGAGGACAGTTTCTTCCAGAAATGCCACATTTCTCCCAAATATATCACAGCTTCTCCAAGAAATACCAGCTTTCCCCCTTCAAATAGGACCTTTTCACCCACAAATACCTCTTTTATCCCCAAAAGAGGACAGTTTCTGCCAGAAAGGCCACATTTCTCCCAAATATATCACATCTCTTGCAAGAACTACCAGATTTCCCCTTGAAATAGGACCTTTTCACCCAAAAATACCTGTTTCATCCCCAAAAGAGGACAGTTTCTTCCAGAAATGCCACATTTCTCCCAAATAGATCACATCTTCTCCAAGAAATACCAGGTTTCCCCCTTCAAATACGACCTTTTCACCCACAAATACCTGTATTATCCCTCAAATAGGACATTTTCTTCCAGACATGCCACATTTCTCCCAAATAGATCACATCTTCTCCAAGAAATACCAGGGTTCCCCCTTCAAATAGGACCTTTTCACCCACACATACCTCTTTTATCCCCATAAGAGGACAGTTTCTTCCAGAAATGCCACATTTCTCCCAAATAGATCACATCTTCTCCAAGAAATACCAGGTTTCCCCCTTGTAATAAGACCTTTTCACCCACAAATACCTCTTTTATCCCCAAAAGAGGACAGTTTCTTCCAGAAAGGCCACATTTCTCCCAAATAGATCACATCTTCTCCAAGAAATACCACGTTTCCCCCTTCAAATAGGACCTTTTCACCCACAAATACCTCTTTTATCCCCAAAAGAGGACAGTTTCTTCAGAAATGCCACATTTCTCCCAAACATATCACATCTTCTCCAAGAAATACCACGTTTCCCCCTTCAAATAGGACCTTTTCACACACAAATACCTCTTTTATCCCCAAAAGAGGACAGTTTCTTCCAGACATGCCACATTTCTCCCAAATATATCACATCTTCTCCAAGAAATACCAGGGTTCCCCCTTCAAATAGGACCTTTTCACCCACAAATACCTCTTTTATCCCTCAAATTGGACATTTTCTTCTAGAAATACCACATTTCTCCAAAAATATCACATCTTCTCCAAGAAATACCAGGTTTCCCCCTTGAATTAGGACCTTTTCTCCATGAAATACCTCTTTTATCCCCAAAACAGGACAGTTTCTTCCAGAAATGCCACATTTCTCCCAAATATATCACATCTTCTCCAAGAAATACCACGTTTCCCCCTTCAAATAGGACCTTTTCAACAACAAATACCTCTTTTATCCCCAAAAGAGGACAGTTTCCTCCAGAAATGCCACATTTCTCCCAAATAGATCACATCTTCTTTAAGAAATGCCAGGATTCCTCCTGAAATAGGACCTTCTCACCCAAAACTACCAGCCTTCTCCCCAAAATTGGACATTTTCTTCCAGAAAGGCCACATTTCTCCCAAATAGATCACATCTTCTCCAAGAAATACCAGCTTTCCCCCTTCAAATAGGACCTTTTCTCCCACAAATACCTGTTTCATCCCCCAAAGAGGACAGTTTCTTCCAGAAATGCCACATTTCTCCCAAATATATCACAGCTTCTCCAAGAAATACCAGCTTCCTCCCCCTTCAAATAGGACCTTTTCACCCACAAATACCTCTTTTATCCCCAAAAGAGGACAGTTTCTTCCAGAAAGGCCACATTTCTCCCAAATATATCACATCTCTTGCAAGAACTACCAGATTTCCCCCTTGAAATAGGACCTTTTCACCCAAAAATACCTGTTTCATCCCCAAAAGAGGACAGTTTCTGCCAGAAATGCCACATTTCTCCCAAATAGATCACATCTTCTCCAAGAAATACCACGTTTCCCCCTTCAAATAGGACATTTTCTCCCACAAATACCTGTATTATCCCTCAAATAGGACATTTTCTTCCAGACATGCCACATTTCTCCCAAAATATATCACATCTTCTCCAAGAAATACCAGGGTTCCCCCTTCAAATAGGACCTTTTCACCCACACATACCTCTTTTATCCCCAGAAGAGGACAGTTTCTTCCAGAAATGCCACATTTCTCCCAAATAGATCACATCTTCTCCAAGAAATACCAGGGTTCCCCCTTCAAATAGGACCTTTTCACCCACAAATACCTCTTTTATCCCCAAAAGAGGACAGTTTCTTCCAGAAATGCCACATTTCTCCCAAATAGATCACATCTTCTCCAAGAAATACCAAGTTTCCCCCTTCAAATAGGACCTTTTCACCCACAAATACCTCTTTTATCCCCAAAAGAGGACAGTTTCTTCCAGAAATGCCACATTTCTCCCAAATAGATCACATCTTCTCCAAGAAATACCAGCTTTCCCCCTTCAAATAGGACCTTTTCTCCCACAAATACCTGTTTTATCCCCAAATAGGACATTTTCTTCCAGACATGCCACATTTCTCCCAAATATACCACATCTTCTCCAAGAAATACCAGGATTCCCCCTTCAAATAGGACCTTTTCTCCGACAAATACCAGTTCTATCCCTCAAATAGGACATTTTCTTCCAGAAATGCCACATTTCTCCCAAATATAGCACATCTTCTCCAAGAAATACCAGGATTCCCCCTTCAAATAGGACCTTTTCACCCACAAATACCTCTTTTATCCCTCAAATTGGACATTTTCTTCCAGAAATACCACATTTCTCCCAAATATATCACATCTTCTCCAAAAAATGCCAGGTTTCCCCCTTGAATTAGGACCTTTTCTCCATGAAATACCTCTTTTATCCCCATAAGAGGACATTTTCTTCCAGAAATGCCACATTTCTCCCAAATATATCACATCTTCTCCAAGAAATACCAGGGTTCCCCCTTCAAATAGGACCTTTTCAACAACAAATACCTCTTTTATCCCCAAAATAGGACAGTTTCTTCCAGACATGCCACATTTCTCCCAAATATATCACATCTTCTTTAAGAAATGCCAGGATTCCTCCTGAAATAGGACCTTCTCACCCAAAACTACCAGCCTTCTCCCCAAAATTGGACATTTTCTTCCAGAAAGGCCACATTTCTCCCAAATAGATCACATCTTCTCCAAGAAATACCAGCTTTCCCCCTTCAAATAGGACCTTTTCTCCACAAATACCTGTTTCATCCCCAAAAGAGGACAGTTTCTTCCAGAAATGCCACATTTCTCCCAAATAGATCACATCTTCTCCAAGAAATACCAGGTTTTCCCGTGGAAATAGGACCTTTTCACCCACAAATACCTCTTTTATCCCCAAAAGAGGACAGTTTCTTCCAGAAATGCCACATTTATCCCAAATAGATCACATCTTCTCCAAGAAATACCAGGTTTTCCCGTGGAAATAGGACCTTTTCACCCACAAATACCTCTTTTATCCCCAAAAGAGGACAGTTTCTTCCAGAAATGCCACATTTATCCCAAATATATCACATCTTCTCCAAGAAATACCAGGGTTCCCCCTTCAAATAGGACCTTTTCACCCACAAATACCTCTTTTATCCCTCAAATTGGACATTTTCTTCCAGAAATACCACATTTCTCCCAAATATATCACATCTTCTCCAAAAAATGCCAGGTTTCCCCCTTGAATTAGGACCTTTTCTCCATGAAATACCTCTTTATCCCCATAAGAGGACATTTTCTTCCAGAAATGCCACATTTCTCCCAAATATATCACATCTTCTCCAAAAATACCAGGGTTCCCCCTTCAAATAGGACCTTTTCAACAACAAATACCTCTTTTATCCCAAAAGAGGACAGTTTCTTCCAGAAATGCCACATTTCTCCCAAATATATCACATCTTCTTTAAGAAATGCCAGGATTCCTCCTGAAATAGGACCTTCTCACCCAAAACTACCAGCCTTCTCCCCAAAATTGGACATTTTCTTCCAGAAAGGCCACATTTCTCCCAAATAGATCACATCTTCTCCAAGAAATACCAGCTTTCCCCCTTCAAATAGGACCTTTTCTCCCACAAATACCTGTTTCATCCCCCAAAGAGGACAGTTTCTTCCAGAAATGCCACATTTCTCCCAAATATATCACAGCTTCTCCAAGAAATACCAGCTTTCCCCCTTCAAATAGGACCTTTTCACCCACAAATACCTCTTTTATCCCCAAAATAGGACAGTTTCTGCCAGAAAGGCCACATTTCTCCCAAATATATCACATCTCTTGCAAGAACTACCAGATTTCCCCCTTGAAATAGGACCTTTTCACCCAAAAATACCTGTTTCATCCCCAAAAGAGGACAGTTTCTTCCAGAAATGCCACATTTCTCCCAAATAGATCACATCTTCTCCAAGAAATACCAGGTTTCCCCCTTCAAATACGACCTTTTCACCCACAAATACCTGTATTATCCCTCAAATAGGACATTTTCTTCCAGACATGCCACATTTCTCCCAAATAGATCACATCTTCTCCAAGAAATACCAGGGTTCCCCCTTCAAATAGGACCTTTTCACCCACACATACCTCTTTTATCCCCATAAGAGGACAGTTTCTTCCAGAAATGCCACATTTCTCCCAAATAGATCACATCTTCTCCAAGAAATACCAGGTTTCCCCCTTGTAATAAGACCTTTTCACCCACAAATACCTCTTTTATCCCCAAAAGAGGACAGTTTCTTCCAGAAAGGCCACATTTCTCCCAAATAGATCACATCTTCTCCAAGAAATACCACGTTTCCCCCTTCAAATAGGACCTTTTCACCCACAAATACCTCTTTTATCCCCAAAAGAGGACAGTTTCTTCCAGAAATGCCACATTTCTCCCAAACATATCACATCTTCTCCAAGAAATACCACGTTTCCCCCTTCAAATAGGACCTTTTCACACACAAATACCTCTTTTATCCCCAAAAGAGGACAGTTTCTTCCAGACATGCCACATTTCTCCCAAATATATCACATCTTCTCCAAGAAATACCAGGGTTCCCCCTTCAAATAGGACCTTTTCACCCACAAATACCTCTTTTATCCCTCAAATTGGACATTTTCTTCTAGAAATACCACATTTCTCCCAAAAATATCACATCTTCTCCAAGAAATACCAGGTTTCCCCCTTGAATTAGGACCTTTTCTCCATGAAATACCTCTTTTATCCCCAAAACAGGACAGTTTCTTCCAGAAATGCCACATTTCTCCCAAATATATCACATCTTCTCCAAGAAATACCACGTTTCCCCCTTCAAATAGGACCTTTTCACCCACAAATACCTCTTTTATCCCCAAAAGAGGACAGTTTCCTCCAGAAATGCCACATTTCTCCCAAATAGATCACATCTTCTTTAAGAAATGCCAGGATTCCTCCTGAAATAGGACCTTCTCACCCAAAACTACCTGCCTTCTCCCCAAAATTGGACATTTTCTTCCAGAAAGGCCACATTTCTCCCAAATAGATCACATCTTCTCCAAGAAATACCAGCTTTCCCCCTTCAAATAGGACCTTTTCTCCCACAAATACCTGTTTCATCCCCCAAAGAGGACAGTTTCTTCCAGAAATGCCACATTTCTCCCAAATATATCACAGCTTCTCCAAGAAATACCAGCTTTCCCCCTTCAAATAGGACCTTTTCACCCACAAATACCTCTTTTATCCCCAAAAGAGGACAGTTTCTTCCAGAAAGGCCACATTTCTCCCAAATATATCACATCTCTTGCAAGAACTACCAGATTTCCCCCTTGAAATAGGACCTTTTCACCCAAAAATACCTGTTTCATCCCCAAAAGAGGACAGTTTCTGCCAGAAATGCCACATTTCTCCCAAATAGATCACATCTTCTCCAAGAAATACCACGTTTCCCCCTTCAAATAGGACATTTTCTCCCACAAATACCTGTATTATCCCTCAAATAGGACATTTTCTTCCAGACATGCCACATTTCTCCCAAATATATCACATCTTCTCCAAGAAATACCAGGGTTCCCCCTTCAAATAGGACCTTTTCACCCACAAATACCTCTTTTATCCCCAGAAGAGGACAGTTTCTTCCAGAAATGCCACATTTCTCCCAAATAGATCACATCTTCTCCAAGAAATACCAGGGTTCCCCCTTCAAATAGGACCTTTTCACCCACAAATACCTCTTTTATCCCCAAAATAGGACAGTTTCTTCCAGAAATGCCACATTTCTCCCAAATAGATCACATCTTCTCCAAGAAATACCAAGTTTCCCCCTTGAAATAGGACCTTTTCACCCACAAATACCTCTTTTATCCCCAAAAGAGGACAGTTTCTTCCAGAAATGCCACATTTCTCCCAAATAGATCACATCTTCTCCAAGAAATACCAGCTTTCCCCCTTCAAATAGGACCTTTTCTCCCACAAATACCTGTTTTATCCCCAAATAGGACATTTTCTTCCAGACATGCCACATTTCTCCCAAATATACCACATCTTCTCCAAGAAATACCAGGATTCCCCCTTCAAATAGGACCTTTTCTCCGACAAATACCAGTTCTATCCCTCAAATAGGACATTTTCTTCCAGAAATGCCACATTTCTCCCAAATATAGCACATCTTCTCCAAGAAATACCAGGATTCCCCCTTCAAATAGGACCTTTTCACCCACAAATACCTCTTTTATCCCTCAAATTGGACATTTTCTTCCAGAAATACCACATTTCTCCCAAATATATCACATCTTCTCCAAAAAATGCCAGGTTTCCCCCTTGAATTAGGACCTTTTCTCCATGAAATACCTCTTTTATCCCCATAAGAGGACATTTTCTTCCAGAAATGCCACATTTCTCCCAAATATATCACATCTTCTCCAAGAAATACCAGGGTTCCCCCTTCAAATAGGACCTTTTCAACAACAAATACCTCTTTTATCCCCAAAATAGGACAGTTTCTTCCAGACATGCCACATTTCTCCCAAATATATCACATCTTCTTTAAGAAATGCCAGGATTCCTCCTGAAATAGGACCTTCTCACCCAAAACTACCAGCCTTCTCCCCAAAATTGGACATTTTCTTCCAGAAAGGCCACATTTCTCCCAAATAGATCACATCTTCTCCAAGAAATACCAGCTTTCCCCCTTCAAATAGGACCTTTTCTCCCACAAATACCTGTTTCATCCCCAAAAGAGGACAGTTTCTTCCAGAAATGCCACATTTCTCCCAAATAGATCACATCTTCTCCAAGAAATACCAGGTTTTCCCGTGGAAATAGGACCTTTTCACCCACAAATACCTCTTTTATCCCCAAAAGAGGACAGTTTCTTCCAGAAATGCCACATTTATCCCAAATAGATCACATCTTCTCCAAGAAATACCAGGTTTTCCCGTGGAAATAGGACCTTTTCACCCACAAATACCTCTTTTATCCCCAAAAGAGGACAGTTTCTTCCAGAAATGCCACATTTATCCCAAATATATCACATCTTCTCCAAGAAATACCAGGGTTCCCCCTTCAAATAGGACCTTTTCACCCACAAATACCTCTTTTATCCCTCAAATTGGACATTTTCTTCCAGAAATACCACATTTCTCCCAAATATATCACATCTTCTCCAAAAAATGCCAGGTTTCCCCCTTGAATTAGGACCTTTTCTCCATGAAATACCTCTTTTATCCCCATAAGAGGACATTTTCTTCCAGAAATGCCACATTTCTCCCAAATATATCACATCTTCTCCAAAAATACCAGGGTTCCCCCTTCAAATAGGACCTTTTCAACAACAAATACCTCTTTTATCCCCAAAATAGGACAGTTTCTTCCAGAAATGCCACATTTCTCCCAAATATATCACATCTTCTTTAAGAAATGCCAGGATTCCTCCTGAAATAGGACCTTCTCACCCAAAACTACCAGCCTTCTCCCCAAAATTGGACATTTTCTTCCAGAAAGGCCACATTTCTCCCAAATAGATCACATCTTCTCCAAGAAATACCAGCTTTCCCCCTTCAAATAGGACCTTTTCTCCCACAAATACCTGTTTCATCCCCCAAAGAGGACAGTTTCTTCCAGAAATGCCACATTTCTCCCAAATATATCACAGCTTCTCCAAGAAATACCAGCTTTCCCCCTTCAAATAGGACCTTTTCACCCACAAATACCTCTTTTATCCCCAAAAGAGGACAGTTTCTGCCAGAAAGGCCACATTTCTCCCAAATATATCACATCTCTTGCAAGAACTACCAGATTTCCCCCTTGAAATAGGACCTTTTCACCCAAAAATACCTGTTTCATCCCCAAAAGAGGACAGTTTCTTCCAGAAATGCCACATTTCTCCCAAATAGATCACATCTTCTCCAAGAAATACCAGGTTTCCCCCTTCAAATACGACCTTTTCACCCACAAATACCTGTATTATCCCTCAAATAGGACATTTTCTTCCAGACATGCCACATTTCTCCCAAATAGATCACATCTTCTCCAAGAAATACCAGGGTTCCCCCTTCAAATAGGACCTTTTCACCCACACATACCTCTTTTATCCCCAGAAGAGGACAGTTTCTTCCAGAAATGCCACATTTCTCCCAAATAGATCACATCTTCTCCAAGAAATACCAGGTTTCCCCCTTGTAATAAGACCTTTTCACCCACAAATACCTCTTTTATCCCCAAAAGAGGACAGTTTCTTCCAGAAAGGCCACATTTCTCCCAAATAGATCACATCTTCTCCAAGAAATACCACGTTTCCCCCTTCAAATAGGAACTTTTCACCCACAAATACCTCTTTTATCCCCAAAAGAGGACAGTTTCTTCCAGAAATGCCACATTTCTCCCAAACATATCACATCTTCTCCAAGAAATACCACGTTTCCCCCTTCAAATAGGACCTTTTCACACACAAATACCTCTTTTATCCCCAAAAGAGGACAGTTTCTTCCAGACATGCCACATTTCTCCCAAATATATCACATCTTCTCCAAGAAATACCAGGGTTCCCCCTTCAAATAGGACCTTTTCACCCACAAATACCTCTTTTATCCCTCAAATTGGACATTTTCTTCCAGAAATACCACATTTCTCCCAAATATATCACATCTTCTCCAAGAAATACCAGGTTTCCCCCTTGAATTAGGACCTTTTCTCCATGAAATACCTCTTTTATCCCCAAAACAGGACAGTTTCTTCCAGAAATGCCACATTTCTCCCAAATATATCACATCTTCTCCAAGAAATACCACGTTTCCCCCTTCAAATAGGACCTTTTCACCCACAAATACCTCTTTTATCCCCAAAAGAGGACAGTTTCCTCCAGAAATGCCACATTTCTCCCAAATAGATCACATCTTCTTTAAGAAATGCCAGGATTCCTCCTGAAATAGGACCTTCTCACCCAAAACTACCTGCCTTCTCCCCAAAATTGGACATTTTCTTCCAGAAAGGCCACATTTCTCCCAAATAGATCACATCTTCTCCAAGAAATACCAGCTTTCCCCCTTCAAATAGGACCTTTTCTCCCACAAATACCTGTTTCATCCCCCAAAGAGGACAGTTTCTTCCAGAAATGCCACATTTCTCTCAAATATATCACAGCTTCTCCAAGAAATACCAGCTTTCCCCCTTCAAATAGGACCTTTTCACCCACAAATACCTCTTTTATCCCCAAAAGAGGACAGTTTCTTCCAGAAAGGCCACATTTCTCCCAAATATATCACATCTCTTGCAAGAACTACCAGATTTCCCCCTTGAAATAGGACCTTTTCACCCAAAAATACCTGTTTCATCCCCAAAAGAGGACAGTTTCTTCCAGAAATGCCACATTTCTCCCAAATAGATCACATCTTCTCCAAGAAATACCACGTTTCCCCCTTCAAATAGGACATTTTCTCCCACAAATACCTGTATTATCCCTCAAATAGGACATTTTCTTCCAGACATGCCACATTTCTCCCAAATATATCACATCTTCTCCAAGAAATACCAGGGTTCCCCCTTCAAATAGGACATTTTCACCCACACATACCTCTTTTATCCCCAGAAGAGGACAGTTTCTTCCAGAAATGCCACATTTCTCCCAAATAGATCACATCTTCTCCAAGAAATACCAGGGTTCCCCCTTCAAATAGGACCTTTTCACCCACAAATACCTCTTTTATCCCCAAAATAGGACAGTTTCTTCCAGACATGCCACATTTCTCCCAAATAGATCACATCTTCTCCAAGAAATACCAAGTTTCCCCCTTGAAATAGGACCTTTTCACCCACAAATACCTCTTTTATCCCCAAAAGAGGACAGTTTCTTCCAGAAATGCCACATTTCTCCCAAATAGATCACATCTTCTCCAAGAAATACCAGCTTTCCCCCTTCAAATAGGACCTTTTCTCCCACAAATACCTGTTTTATCCCCAAATAGGACATTTTCTTCCAGACATGCCACATTTCTCCCAAATATACCACATCTTCTCCAAGAAATACCAGGATTCCCCCTTCAAATAGGACCTTTTCACCCACAAATACCTCTTTTATCCCTCAAATTGGACATTTTCTTCCAGAAATACCACATTTCTCCCAAATATATCACATCTTCTCCAAAAAATGCCAGGTTTCCCCCTTGAATTAGGACCTTTTCTCCATGAAATACCTCTTTTATCCCCATAAGAGGACATTTTCTTCCAGAAATGCCACATTTCTCCCAAATATATCACATCTTCTCCAAGAAATACCAGGGTTCCCCCTTCAAATAGGACCTTTTCAACAACAAATACCTCTTTTATCCCCAAAATAGGACAGTTTCTTCCAGACATGCCACATTTCTCCCAAATATATCACATCTTCTTTAAGAAATGCCAGGATTCCTCCTGAAATAGGACCTTCTCACCCAAAACTACCAGCCTTCTCCCCAAAATTGGACATTTTCTTCCAGAAAGGCCACATTTCTCCCAAATAGATCACATCTTCTCCAAGAAATACCAGCTTTCCCCCTTCAAATAGGACCTTTTCTCCCACAAATACCTGTTTCATCCCCCAAAGAGGACAGTTTCTTCCAGAAATGCCACATTTCTCCCAAATATATCACAGCTTCTCCAAGAAATACCAGCTTTCCCCCTTCAAATAGGACCTTTTCACCCACAAATACCTCTTTTATCCCCAAAAGAGGACAGTTTCTTCCAGAAATGCCACATTTCTCCCAAATAGATCACATCTTCTCCAAGAAATACCAGGGTTCCCCCTTCAAATAGGACCTTTTCACCCAAAAATACCTGTTTCATCCCCAAAATAGGACAGTTTCTTCCAGAAATGCCACATTTCTCCCAAATAGATCACATCTTCTCCAAGAAATACCACGTTTCCCCCTTCAAATAGGACATTTTCTCCCACAAATACCTGTATTATCCCTCAAATAGGACATTTTCTTCCAGACATGCCACATTTCTCCCAAATATATCACATCTTCTCCAAGAAATACCAGGGTTCCCCCTTCAAATAGGACCTTTTCACCCACACATACCTCTTTTATCCCCAGAAGAGGACAGTTTCTTCCAGAAATGCCACATTTCTCCCAAATAGATCACATCTTCTCGAAGAAATACCAGGGTTCCCCCTTCAAATAGGACCTTTTCACCCACAAATACCTCTTTTATCCCCAAAATAGGACAGTTTCTTCCAGACATGCCACATTTCTCCCAAATAGATCACATCTTCTCCAAGAAATACCAAGTTTCCCCCTTGAAATAGGACCTTTTCACCCACAAATACCTCTTTTATCCCCTAAATTGGACAGTTTCTTCCAGAAATGCCACATTTCTCCCAAATAGATCACATCTTCTCCAAGAAATACCAGCTTTCCCCCTTCAAATAGGACCTTTTCTCCCACAAATACCTGTTTTATCCCCAAATAGGACATTTTCTTCCAGACATGCCACATTTCTCCCAAATATACCACATCTTCTCCAAGAAATACCAGGATTCCCCCTTCAAATAGGACCTTTTCTCCGACAAATACCTGTTCTATCCCTCAAATAGGACATTTTCTTCCAGAAATGCCACATTTCTCCCAAATACAGCACATCTTCTCCAAGAAATACCAGGTTTCCCCTTGTAATAAGACCTTTTCACCCACAAATACCTCTTTTATCCCCAAAAGAGGACAGTTTCTTCCAGAAATGCCACATTTCTCCCAAATATATCACATCTTCTCCAAGAAATACCACGTTTCCCCCTTCAAATAGGACCTTTTCACACACAAATACCTCTTTTATCCCCAAAAGAGGACAGTTTCTTCCAGACATGCCACATTTATCCCAAATATATCACATCTTCTCCAAGAAATACCAGGGTTCCCCCTTCAAATAGGACCTTTTCACCCACAAATACCTCTTTTATCCCTCAAATTGGACATTTTCTTCCAGAAATACCACATTTCTCCCAAATATATCACATCTTCTCCAAAAAATGCCAGGTTTCCCCCTTGAATTAGGACCTTTTCTCCATGAAATACCTCTTTTATCCCCATAAGAGGACATTTTCTTCCAGAAAGGCCACATTTCTCCCAAATATATCACATCTTCTCCAAGAAATACCAGGGTTCCCCCTTCAAATAGGACCTTTTCAACAACAAATACCTCTTTTATCCCCAAAATAGGACAGTTTCTTCCAGACATGCCACATTTCTCCCAAATATATCACATCTTCTTTAAGAAATGCCAGGATTCCTCCTGAAATAGGACCTTCTCACCCAAAACTACCAGCCTTCTCCCCAAAATTGGACATTTTCTTCCAGAAAGGCCACATTTCTCCCAAATAGATCACATCTTCTCCAAGAAATACCAGCTTTCCCCCTTCAAATAGGACCTTTTCTCCCACAAATACCTGTTTCATCCCCAAAAGAGGACAGTTTCTTCCAGAAATGCCACATTTCTCCCAAATATATCACAGCTTCTCCAAGAAATACCAGCTTTCCCCCTTCAAATAGGACCTTTTCACCCACAAATACCTCTTTTATCCCCAAAATAGGACAGTTTCTGCCAGAAAGGCCACATTTCTCCCAAATATATCACATCTCTTGCAAGAACTACCAGATTTCCCCCTTGAAATAGGACCTTTTCACCCAAAAATACCTGTTTCATGCCCAAAAGAGGACAGTTTCTTCCAGAAATGCCACATTTCTCCCAAATAGATCACATCTTCTCCAAGAAATACCACGTTTCCCCCTTCAAATAGGACATTTTCTCCCACAAATACCTGTATTATCCCTCAAATAGGACATTTTCTTCCAGACATGCCACATTTCTCCCAAATATATCACATCTTCTCCAAGAAATACCAGGGTTCCCCCTTCAAATAGGACCTTTTCACCCACACATACCTCTTTTATCCCCAGAAGAGGACAGTTTCTTCCAGAAATGCCACATTTCTCCCAAATAGATCACATCTTCTCCAAGAAATACCACGTTTCCCCCTTCAAATAGGACATTTTCTCCCACAAATACCTGTATTATCCCTCAAATAGGACATTTTCTTCCAGACATGCCACATTTCTCCCAAATATATCACATCTTCTCCAAGAAATACCAGGGTTCCCCCTTCAAATAGGACCTTTTCACCCACACATACCTCTTTTATCCCCAGAAGAGGACAGTTTCTTCCAGAAATGCCACATTTCTCCCAAATAGATCACATCTTCTCCAAGAAATACCAGGGTTCCCCCTTCAAATAGGACCTTTTCACCCACAAATACCTCTTTTATCCCCAAAATAGGACAGTTTCTTCCAGAAATGCCACATTTCTCCCAAATAGATCACATCTTCTCCAAGAAATACCAAGTTTCCCCCTTGAAATAGGACCTTTTCACCCACAAATACCTCTTTTATCCCCAAAAGAGGACAGTTTCTGCCAGAAATGCCACATTTCTCCCAAATAGATCACATCTTCTCCAAGAAATACCAGCTTTCCCCCTTCAAATAGGACCTTTTCTCCCACAAATACCTGTTTTATCCCCAAATAGGACATTTTCTTCCAGACATGCCACATTTCTCCCAAATATACCACATCTTCTCCAAGAAATACCAGGATTCCCCCTTCAAATAGGACCTTTTCTCCGACAAATACCAGTTCTATCCCTCAAATAGGACATTTTCTTCCAGAAATGCCACATTTCTCCCAAATATAGCACATCTTCTCCAAGAAATACCAGGATTCCCCCTTCAAATAGGACCTTTTCACCCACAAATACCTCTTTTATCCCTCAAATTGGACATTTTCTTCCAGAAATACCACATTTCTCCCAAATATATCACATCTTCTCCAAAAAATGCCAGGTTTCCCCCTTGAATTAGGACCTTTTCTCCATGAAATACCTCTTTTATCCCCATAAGAGGACATTTTCTTCCAGAAATGCCACATTTCTCCCAAATATATCACATCTTCTCCAAGAAATACCAGGGTTCCCCCTTCAAATAGGACCTTTTCAACAACAAATACCTCTTTTATCCCCAAAATAGGACAGTTTCTTCCAGACATGCCACATTTCTCCCAAATATATCACATCTTCTTTAAGAAATGCCAGGATTCCTCCTGAAATAGGACCTTCTCACCCAAAACTACCAGCCTTCTCCCCAAAATTGGACATTTTCTTCCAGAAAGGCCACATTTCTCCCAAATAGATCACATCTTCTCCAAGAAATACCAGCTTTCCCCCTTCAAATAGGACCTTTTCTCCCACAAATACCTGTTTCATCCCCCAAAGAGGACAGTTTCTTCCAGAAATGCCACATTTCTCCCAAATATATCACAGCTTCTCCAAGAAATACCAGCTTTCCCCCTTCAAATAGGACCTTTTCACCCACAAATACCTCTTTTATCCCCAAAAGAGGACAGTTTCTTCCAGAAATGCCACATTTCTCCCAAATAGATCACATCTTCTCCAAGAAATACCAGGGTTCCCCCTTCAAATAGGACCTTTTCACCCAAAAATACCTGTTTCATCCCCAAAATAGGACAGTTTCTTCCAGAAATGCCACATTTCTCCCAAATAGATCACATCTTCTCCAAGAAATACCACGTTTCCCCCTTCAAATAGGACATTTTCTCCCACAAATACCTGTATTATCCCTCAAATAGGACATTTTCTTCCAGACATGCCACATTTCTCCCAAATATATCACATCTTCTCCAAGAAATACCAGGGTTCCCCCTTCAAATAGGACCTTTTCACCCACACATACCTCTTTTATCCCCAGAAGAGGACAGTTTCTTCCAGAAATGCCACATTTCTCCCAAATAGATCACATCTTCTCGAAGAAATACCAGGGTTCCCCCTTCAAATAGGACCTTTTCACCCACAAATACCTCTTTTATCCCCAAAATAGGACAGTTTCTTCCAGACATGCCACATTTCTCCCAAATAGATCACATCTTCTCCAAGAAATACCAAGTTTCCCCCTTGAAATAGGACCTTTTCACCCACAAATACCTCTTTTATCCCCTAAATTGGACAGTTTCTTCCAGAAATGCCACATTTCTCCCAAATAGATCACATCTTCTCCAAGAAATACCAGCTTTCCCCCTTCAAATAGGACCTTTTCTCCCACAAATACCTGTTTTATCCCCAAATAGGACATTTTCTTCCAGACATGCCACATTTCTCCCAAATATACCACATCTTCTCCAAGAAATACCAGGATTCCCCCTTCAAATAGGACCTTTTCTCCGACAAATACCTGTTCTATCCCTCAAATAGGACATTTTCTTCCAGAAATGCCACATTTCTCCCAAATATAGCACATCTTCTCCAAGAAATACCAGGTTTCCCCTTGTAATAAGACCTTTTCACCCACAAATACCTCTTTTATCCCCAAAAGAGGACAGTTTCTTCCAGAAATGCCACATTTCTCCCAAATATATCACATCTTCTCCAAGAAATACCACGTTTCCCCCTTCAAATAGGACCTTTTCACACACAAATACCTCTTTTATCCCCAAAAGAGGACAGTTTCTTCCAGACATGCCACATTTCTCCCAAATATATCACATCTTCTCCAAGAAATACCAGGGTTCCCCCTTCAAATAGGACCTTTTCACCCACAAATACCTCTTTTATCCCTCAAATTGGACATTTTCTTCCAGAAATACCACATTTCTCCCAAATATATCACATCTTCTCCAAAAAATGCCAGGTTTCCCCCTTGAATTAGGACCTTTTCTCCATGAAATACCTCTTTTATCCCCATAAGAGGACATTTTCTTCCAGAAAGGCCACATTTCTCCCAAATATATCACATCTTCTCCAAGAAATACCAGGGTTCCCCCTTCAAATAGGACCTTTTCAACAACAAATACCTCTTTTATCCCCAAAATAGGACAGTTTCTTCCAGACATGCCACATTTCTCCCAAATATATCACATCTTCTTTAAGAAATGCCAGGATTCCTCCTGAAATAGGACCTTCTCACCCAAAACTACCAGCCTTCTCCCCAAAATTGGACATTTTCTTCCAGAAAGGCCACATTTCTCCCAAATAGATCACATCTTCTCCAAGAAATACCAGCTTTCCCCCTTCAAATAGGACCTTTTCTCCCACAAATACCTGTTTCATCCCCAAAAGAGGACAGTTTCTTCCAGAAATGCCACATTTCTCCCAAATATATCACAGCTTCTCCAAGAAATACCAGCTTTCCCCCTTCAAATAGGACCTTTTCACCCACAAATACCTCTTTTATCCCCAAAAGAGGACAGTTTCTGCCAGAAAGGCCACATTTCTCCCAAATATATCACATCTCTTGCAAGAACTACCAGATTTCCCCCTTGAAATAGGACCTTTTCACCCAAAAATACCTGTTTCATGCCCAAAAGAGGACAGTTTCTTCCAGAAATGCCACATTTCTCCCAAATAGATCACATCTTCTCCAAGAAATACCAGGTTTCCCCCTTCAAATAGGACATTTTCTCCCACAAATACCTGTATTATCCCTCAAATAGGACATTTTCTTCCAGACATGCCACATTTCTCCCAAATATATCACATCTTCTCCAAGAAATACCAGGGTTCCCCCTTCAAATAGGACCTTTTCACCCACACATACCTCTTTTATCCCCAGAAGAGGACAGTTTCTTCCAGAAATGCCACATTTCTCCCAAATAGATCACATCTTCTCCAAGAAATACCAGGGTTCCCCCTTCAAATAGGACCTTTTCACCCACAAATACCTCTTTTATCCCCAAAATAGGACAGTTTCTTCCAGACATGCCACATTTCTCCCAAATAGATCACATCTTCTCCAAGAAATACCAAGTTTCCCCCTTGAAATAGGACCTTTTCACCCACAAATACCTCTTTTATCCCCTAAATTGGACAGTTTCTTCCAGAAATGCCACATTTCTCCCAAATAGATCACATCTTCTCCAAGAAATACCAGCTTTCCCCCTTCATATAGGACCTTTTCTCCCACAAATACCTGTTTTATCCCCAAAATAGGACATTTTCTTCCAGACATGCCACATTTCTCCCAAATATACCACATCTTCTCCAAGAAATACCAGGATTCCCCCTTCAAATAGGACCTTTTCTCCCACAAATACCTGTTCTATCCCTCAAATAGGACATTTTCTTCCAGAAATGCCACATTTCTCCCAAATATAGCACATCTTCTCCAAGAAATACCAGGTTTCCCCCTTGTAATAAGACCTTTTCACCCACAAATACCTCTTTTATCCCCAAAAGAGGACAGTTTCTTCCAGAAATGCCACATTTCTCCCAAATATATCACATCTTCTCCAAGAAATACCACGTTTCCCCCTTCAAATAGGACCTTTTCACACACAAATACCTCTTTTATCCCCAAAAGAGGACAGTTTCTTCCAGACATTCCAAATTTCTCCCAAATATATCACATCTTCTCCAAGAAATACCAGGGTTCCCCCTTCAAATAGGACCTTTTCACCCACAAATACCTCTTTTATCCCTCAAATTGGACATTTTCTTCCAGAAATACCACATTTCTCCCAAATATATCACATCTTCTCCAAAAAATGCCAGGTTTCCCCCTTGAATTAGGACCTTTTCTCCATGAAATACCTCTTTTATCCCCATAAGAGGACATTTTCTTCCAGAAATGCCACATTTCTCCCAAATATATCACAACTTCTCCAAGAAATACCAGGGTTCCCCCTTCAAATAGGACCTTTTCAACAACAAATACCTCTTTTATCCCCAAAATAGGACAGTTTCTTCCAGACATGCCACATTTCTCCCAAATATATCACATCTTCTTTAAGAAATGCCAGGATTCCTCCTGAAATAGGACCTTCTCACCCAAAACTACCAGCCTTCTCCCCAAAATTGGACATTTTCTTCCAGAAAGGCCACATTTCTCCCAAATAGATCACATCTTCTCCAAGAAATACCAGCTTTCCCCCTTCAAATAGGACCTTTTCTCCCACAAATACCTGTTTCATCCCCCAAAGAGGACAGTTTCTTCCAGAAATGCCACATTTCTCCCAAATATATCACAGCTTCTCCAAGAAATACCAGCTTTCCCCCTTCAAATAGGACCTTTTCACCCACAAATACCTCTTTTATCCCCAAAATAGGACAGTTTCTGCCAGAAAGGCCACATTTCTCCCAAATATATCACATCTCTTGCAAGAACTACCAGATTTCCCCCTTGAAATAGGACCTTTTCACCCAAAAATACCTCTTTTATCCCCTAAATTGGACAGTTTCTTCCAGAAATGCCACATTTCTCCCAAATATATCACATCTTCTCCAAGAAATACCAGCTTTCAACCTTCAAATATGACCTTTTCTCCCACAAATACCTGTATTATCCCCAAAATAGGACATTTTCTTCCAGACATGCCACATTTCTCCCAAATATACCACATCTTCTCCAAGAAATACAAGGATTCCCCCTTCAAATAGGACCTTTTCTCCGACAAATACCTGTTCTATCCCTCAAATAGGACATTTTCTTCCAGAAATGCCACATTTCTCCCAAATATAGCACATCTTCTCCAAGAAATACCAGGTTTCCCCCTTGTAATAAGACCTTTTCACCCACAAATACCTCTTTTATCCCCAAAATAGGACAGTTTCTTCCAGAAATGCCACATTTCTCCCAAATAGATCACATCTTCTCCAAGAAATACCACGTTTCCCCCTTCAAATAGG
The DNA here is from genome assembly GCA_030408155.1 of Lophura swinhoii. Classification (NCBI taxonomy): domain Eukaryota; kingdom Metazoa; phylum Chordata; class Aves; order Galliformes; family Phasianidae; genus Lophura; species Lophura swinhoii. The sequence goes on along the minus strand of JASCYN010000149.1, from coordinate 24,024,680 downwards.
ACCTTTTCACCCACAAATACCTCTTTTATCCCCAAAAGAGGACAGTTTCTTCCAGACATGCCACATTTCTCCCAAATATATCACATCTTCTCCAAGAAATACCAGGTTTCCCCCTTCAAATAGGACCTTTTCACCCACAAATAACAGCCTTCTCCCCCCAAATAGGACAGTTTCTTCCAGAAATGCCACATTTCTCCCAAACATATCACATCTTCTCCAAGAAATACCAGCTTTCCCCCTTCAAATAGGACCTTTTCACCCACAAATACCTGTTTGATCCCCAAAATAGGACAGTTTCTTCCAGAAAGGCCACATTTCTCCCAAATATATCACATCTTCTCCAAGAAATAACAGGTTTCCCCCTTCAAATACAACGTTTTCACCCACAAATACCTGTTTTATCCCCAAAAGAGGACAGTTTCTTCCAGAAATGCCTGATTTCTCCCAAATATACCACATCTTCTCCAAGAAATACCGCGTTTCCCCCTTGAAATAGGACCTTTTCACCCACAAATACCTGTTTTATCCCCAAAAGAGGGCAGTTTCTTCCAGACATGCCACATTTCTCCCAAATAGATCACATCTTCTCCAAGAAATACCAGGGTTCCCCCTGGAAATATTACCTTTTCACCCACAAATACCTCTTGTATCCCCAAAAGAGGACAGTTTCTTCCAGACATGCCACATTTCTCCCAAATATATCACATCTACTCCAAGAAATACCAGCTTTCCCCCTTCATATAGGACCTTTTCACCCATTAATAGCAAGCTTCTCCCCCAAATAGGACAGTTTCTTCCAGAAATGCCACATTTCTCCCAAATATATCACATCTTCTCCAAGAAATACCAGGGTTCCCCCTTGAAATAGGACCTTTTCACCCACAAATACCTCTTGTATCCCCAAAAGAGGACAGTTTCTTCCAGACATGCCACATTTCTCCCAAATATACCACATCTCCATCAAGAAATACCAGCTTTCCCCCTTCAAATAGGACCTTTTCTCCCACTAATACCTCTTTTATCCCCAACACAGGACACTTTCTTCCAGAAATGCCACATTTCTCCCAAATAGATCACATCTTCTCCAAGAAATACCAGCTTTCCCCCTTCAAATAGGACCTTTTCACCCACAAATACCTGTTTTATCCCCAAAAGAGGACAGTTTCTTCCAGAAATGCCACATTTCTCCCAAACATATCACATCTTCTCCAAGAAATACCAGGTTTCCCCCTTCAAATAGGACCTTTTCACCCACAAATACCTCTTTTATCCCCAAAATAGGACAGTTTCCTCCAGAAATGCCTCATTTCTCCCAAACATATCACATCTTCTCCAAGAAATACCAGGTTTCCCCCTTCAAATAGGACCTTTTCACCCACAAATACCTCTTTTATCCCCAAAAGAGGACAGTTTCTTCCAGATATGCCACATTTCTCTCAAACATATCACGTCTCCTCCAAGAAATACCAGGATTCCTCCTGAAATAGGAACTTTTCTCCCACAAATACCACCCTTCTCCCCACAAATAGGACATTTTCTTCCAGACATGCCACATTTCTCCCAAATATATCACATCTTCTCCAAGAAATACCAGCTTTCCCCCTTCAAATAGGACCTTTTCACCCACTAATAGCAGGCTTCTCCCCCAAATAGGACAGTTTCTTCTAGAAAGGCCACATTTCTCCCAAATATATCACATCTTCTCCAAGAAATACCAGGGTTCCCCCTTCAAATAGGACCTTTTAACCCACAAATACCTCTTTTACCCCAAAATAGGACAGTTTCTTCCAGAAATGCCACATTTCGCCCAAATATATCACATCTCCTTCAAGAAATACCAGCGTTCCCCCTTCAAATAGGACCTTTTCTCCCACAAATACCTCTTTTATCCCCAAAAGAGGACAGTTTCTTCCAGAAATGCCACATTTCTCCCAAATATATCACATCTTCTCCAAGAAATACCAGCTTTCCCCCTTCAAATAGGACCTTTTCACCCACAAATACCTGTTTGATCCCCAAAATAGGACAGTTTCTTCCAGACATGCCACATTTCTCCCAAATATATCACATCTTCTCCAAGAAATACCACGTTTCCTCCTTCAAATAAGACCTTTTCACCCACAAATACCTCTTTTATCCCCAAAAGAGGACAGTTTCTTCCAGAAATGCCACATTTCTCCCAAATATATCACATCTTCTCCAAGAAATACCAGGTTTCCCCCTTCAAATAGGACCTTTTCACCCACAAATACCTGTTTTATCCCCAAAATAGGACAGTTTCCTCCAGAAATGCCTCATTTCTCCCAAACATATCACATCTTCTCCAAGAAATACCAGGTTTCCCCCTTCAAATAGGACCTTTTCACCCACAAATACCTCTTTTATCCCCAAAAGAGGACAGTTTCTTCCAGAAATGCCACATTTCTCTCAAACATATCACGTCTCCTCCAAGAAATACCAGGATTCCTCCTGAAATAGGAACTTTTCTCAAACAAATACCACCCTTCTCCCCACAAATAGGACATTTTCTTCCAGACATGCCACATTTCTCCCAAATATATCTCATCTTCTCCAAGAAATACCAGCTTTCCCCAGGAAATAGGACCTTTTCACCCACTAATAGCAGGCTTCTCCCCCAAATAGGACAGTTTCTTCTAGAAAGGCCACATTTCTCCCAAATATATCACATCTTCTCCAAGAAATACCACGTTTCCCCCTTCAAATAGGACCTTCTCACCCACAAATACCTCTTTTACCCCAAAATAGGACAGTTTCTTCCAGACATGCCACATTTCGCACAAATATATCACATCTCCTTCAAGAAATACCAGCTTTAACCCTTCAAATAGGACCTTTTCTCCCACAAATACCTCTTTTATCCCCAAAAGAGGACAGTTTCTTCCAGAAAAGCCACATTTCTCCCAAATAGATCACATCTTCTCCAAGAAATACCAGCTTTCCCCCTTCAAATAGGACCTTTTCACCCACAAATACCTGTTTTATCCCCAAAATAGGACAGTTTCTTCCAGACATGCCACATTTCTCCAAAATATATCACATCTTCTCCAAGAAATACCACGTTTCCTCCTTCAAATAAGACCTTTTCACCCACAAATACCTCTTTTATCCCCAAAAGAGGACAGTTTCTTCCAGGAATGCCACATTTCTCCCAAATAGATCACATCTTCTCCAAGAAATAACACGTTTCCCCCTTCAAATAGGACCTTCTCACCCACAAATACATGTTTTATCCCCAAAAGAGGACAGTTTCTTCCAGAAATGCCACATTTCTCCCAAATAGATCACATCTTCTCCAAGAAATACCAGGTTTCCCCCTAGAAATAGGACCTTTTCACCCACAAATACCTCTTTTATCCCCAAAAGAGGACAGTTTCTTCCAGAAATGCCACATTTCTCCCAAATAGATCACATCTTCTCCAAGAAATACCAGGTTTCCCCCTAGAAATAGGACCTTTTCACCCACAAATACCTCTTTTACCCCAAAATAGGACAGTTTCTTCCAGAAATGCCACATTTCTCCCAAATATATCACATCTTCTCCAAGAAATACCAGGTTTCCCCCTTCAAATAGGACCTTATCACCCACAAATACCTCTTTTATCCCCAAAATAGGACAGTTTCTTCCAGAAATGCCACATTTCTCCCAAATATATCACATCTTCTCCAAGAAATACCAGCTTTCCCCGTAGAAATAGGACCTTCTCCCCCACAAATACCACTTTTATCCCCAAAAGAGGACATTTTCTTCCAGAAATGCCACATTTCTCCCAAATATATCACATCTTCTCCAAGAAATACCAGGGTTCCCCCTTCAAATAGGACCTTTTCACCCACAAATACCTCTTTTATCCCCTAAATTGGACAGTTTCTTCCAGACATGCCACATTTCTCCCAAATATATCACATCTTCTCCAAGAAATACCAGCTTTCCCCCTTCATATAGGACCTTTTCACCCATTAATAGCAAGCTTCTCCCCCAAATAGGACAGTTTCTTCCAGAAATGCCACATTTCTCCCAAACATATCACATCTTCTCCAAGAAATACCAGGGTTCCCCCTTCAAATAGGACCTTTTCACCCACAAATACCTCTTGTATCCCCAAAAGAGGACAGTTTCTTCCAGACATGCCACATTTCTCCCAAATATACCACATCTCCATCAAGAAATACCAGCTTTCCCCCTTCAAATAGGACCTTTTCTCCCACTAATACCTCTTTTATCCCCAACACAGGACACTTTCTTCCAGAAATGCCACATTTCTCCCAAATAGATCACATCTTCTCCAAGAAATACCAGCTTTCCCCCTTCAAATAGGACCTTTTCAACAACAAATACCTCTTTTATCCCCAAAATAGGACAGTTTCTTCCAGAAATGCCACATTTCTCCCAAACATATCACATCTTCTCCAAGAAATACCAGGTTTCCCCCTTCAAATAGGACCTTTTCACCCACAAATACCTCTTTTATCCCCAAAATAGGACAGTTTCCTCCAGAAATGCCTCATTTCTCCCAAACATATCACATCTTCTCCAAGAAATACCAGGTTTCCCCCTTCAAATAGGACCTTTTCACCCACAAATACCTCTTTTATCCCCAAAAGAGGACAGTTTCTTCCAGATATGCCACATTTCTCTCAAACATATCACGTCTCCTCCAAGAAATACCAGGATTCCTCCTGAAATAGGAACTTTTCTCCCACAAATACCACCCTTCTCCCCACAAATAGGACATTTTCTTCCAGACATGCCACATTTCTCCCAAATATATCACATCTTCTCCAAGAAATACCAGCTTTCCCCAGGAAATAGGACCTTTTCACCCACTAATAGCAGGCTTCTCCCCCAAATAGGACAGTTTCTTCTAGAAAGGCCACATTTCTCCCAAATATATCACATCTTCTCCAAGAAATACCAGGGTTCCCCCTTCAAATAGGACCTTTTAACCCACAAATACCTCTTTTACCCCAAAATAGGACAGTTTCTTCCAGAAATGCCACATTTCGCCCAAATATATCACATCTCCTTCAAGAAATACCAGCGTTCCCCCTTCAAATAGGACCTTTTCTCCCACAAATACCTCTTTTATCCCCAAAAGAGGACAGTTTCTTCCAGAAATGCCACATTTCTCCCAAATATATCACATCTTCTCCAAGAAATACCAGCTTTCCCCCTTCAAATAGGACCTTTTCACCCACAAATACCTGTTTGATCCCCAAAAGAGGACAGTTTCTTCCAGACATGCCACATTTCTCCCAAATATATCACATCTTCTCCAAGAAATACCACGTTTCCTCCTTCAAATAAGACCTTTTCACCCACAAATACCTCTTCTATCCCCAAAAGAGGACAGTTTCTTCCAGAAATGCCACATTTCTCCCAAATATATCACATCTTCTCCAAGAAATACCAGGTTTCCCCCTTCAAATAGGACCTTTTCACCCACAAATACCTGTTTTATCCCCAAAAGAGGACAGTTTCTTCCAGAAATGCCACATTTCTCCCAAACATATCACATTTTCTCCAAGAAATACCAGGTTTCCCCCTTCAAATAGGACCTTTTCACCCACAAATACCTCTTTTATCCCCAAAATAGGACAGTTTCCTCCAGAAATGCCTCATTTCTCCCAAACATATCACATCTTCTCCAAGAAATACCAGGTTTCCCCCTTCAAATAGGACCTTTTCACCCACAAATACCTCTTTTATCCCCAAAAGAGGACAGTTTCTTCCAGAAATGCCACATTTCTCTCAAACATATCACGTCTCCTCCAAGAAATACCAGGATTCCTCCTGAAATAGGAACTTTTCTCAAACAAATACCACCCTTATCCCCACAAATAGGACATTTTCTTCCAGAAATGCCACATTTCTCCCAAATATATCTCATCTTCTCCAAGAAATACCACGGTTCCCCCTTCAAATAGGACCTTTTCACCCACTAATAGCAGGCTTCTCCCCCAAATAGGACAGTTTCTTCTAGAAAGGCCACATTTCTCCCAAATATATCACATCTTCTCCAAGAAATACCACGTTTCCCCCTTCAAATAGGACCTTCTCACCCACAAATACCTCTTTTACCCCAAAATAGGACAGTTTCTTCCAGACATGCCACATTTCGCACAAATATATCACATCTCCTTCAAGAAATACCAGCTTTAACCCTTCAAATAGGACCTTTTCTCCCACAAATACCTCTTTTATCCCCAAAAGAGGACAGTTTCTTCCAGAAAAGCCACATTTCTCCCAAATATATCACATCTTCTCCAAGAAATACCAGCTTTCCCCCTTCAAATAGGACCTTTTCACCCACAAATACCTGTTTTATCCCCAAAATAGGACAGTTTCTTCCAGACATGCCACATTTCTCCAAAATATATCACATCTTCTCCAAGAAATACCACGTTTCCTCCTTCAAATAAGACCTTTTCACCCACAAATACCTCTTTTATCCCCAAAAGAGGACAGTTTCTTCCAGGAATGCCACATTTCTCCCAAATAGATCACATCTTCTCCAAGAAATACCACGTTTCCCCCTTCAAATAGGACCTTCTCACCCACAAATACATGTTTTATCCCCAAAAGAGGACAGTTTCTTCCAGAAATGCCACATTTCTCCCAAATATATCACATCTTCTCCAAGAAATACCAGGTTTCCCCCTAGAAATAGGACCTTTTCACCCACAAATACCTCTTTTATCCCCAAAAGAGGACAGTTTCTTCCAGAAATGCCACATTTCTCCCAAATATATCACATCTTCTCCAAGAAATACCAGGTTTCCCCCTAGAAATAGGACCTTTTCACCCACAAATACCTCTTTTACCCCAAAATAGGACAGTTTCTTCCAGAAATGCCACATTTCTCCCAAATATATCACATCTTCTCCAAGAAATACCAGGTTTCCCCCTTCAAATAGGACCTTATCACCCACAAATACCTCTTTTATCCCCAAAATAGGACAGTTTCTTCCAGAAATGCCACATTTCTCCCAAATATATCACATCTTCTCCAAGAAATACCAGCTTTCCCCGTAGAAATAGGACCTTCTCCCCCACAAATACCACTTTTATCCCCAAAAGAGGACATTTTCTTCCAGAAATGCCACATTTCTCCCAAATATATCACATCTTCTCCAAGAAATACCAGGGTTCCCCCTTCAGATAGGACCTTTTCACCCACAAATACCTCTTTTATCCCCTAAATTGGACAGTTTCTTCCAGACATGCCACATTTCTCCCAAATATATCACATCTTCTCCAAGAAATAACAGGATTCCACCTGAAATAGGACCTTTTCACCCACAAATACCTCTATTATCCCCAAAACAGGACAGTTTCTTCCAGAAATGCCACATTTCTCCCAAATATATCACATCTCCTCCAAGAAATACCAGCTTTCCCCCTTCAAATAGGACTTTTTCTCCCACAGATACCTGTTTTATCCCCAGAAGAGGACAGTTTCTTCCAGAAATGCCACATTTCTCCCAAATATATCACATCTTCTCCAAGAAATACCAGCTTTCCCCCTTCAAATAGGACCTTTTCACCCACAAATACCTCTTTTATCCCCAAAAGAGGACAGATTCTTCCAGACATGCCACATTTCTCCCAAATATATCACATCTTCTCTAAGAAATAACTGGTTTACCCCTGGAAATAGGAACTCTTCACCCACAAATACCTCTTTTATCCCTCAAATTGGACATTTTCTTCCAGAAATGCCAGATTTCTCCCAAATATATCACATCTTCTCCAAGAAATACCAGGGTTCCCCCTTCAAATAGGACCTTTTCACCCACAAATACCTCTTTTATCCCCAAAACAGGACAGTTTCTGCCAGAAAGGCCACATTTCTCCCAAATATATCACATCTTCTCCAAGAAATACAACGTTTCCCCCTTCAAATAGGAACTTTTCACCCACAAATACCTCTTTTACCCCAAAAGAGCTCGGTTTCTTCCAGAAAGGCCACATTTCGCACAAATATATCACATCTTCTCCAAGAAATACCAGCTTTCCCCCTTCAAATAGGACCTTTTCACCTACAAATACCTCTTTTATCCCCAAAAGAGGACAGTTTCTTCCAGAAATGCCACATTTCTCCCAAATATATCTCATCTTCTCCAAGAAATACCACGTTTCCCCCTTCAAATAGGACCTTTTCACCCACAAATACCTCTTTTATCCCCAAAAGAGCACAGTTTCTTCCAGAAATGCCACATTTCTCCCAAATATATCACATCTTCTCCAAGAAATACCAGCTTTCCCCCTTCAAATAGGACCTTTTCACCCACAAATACCTCTTTTATCCCCAAAATAGGACAGTTTCTTCCTGAAAGGCCATATTTCTCCCAAATATATCACATCTTCTCCAAGAAATACCAGCTTTCCCCCTTCAAATAGGACCTTCTCACCCACAAATACCACTTTTATCCCCAAAAGAGAACATTTTCTTCCAGAAATGCCACATTTCTCCCAAATATATCACATCTTCTCCAAGAAATACCAGCTTTCCCCCTTCAAATAGGACCTTTTCACCCACAAATACCTCTTTTATCCCCAAAATAGGAAAGTTTCTGCCAGAAATGCCACATATCACCAAAATATATCACATCTTCTCCAAGAAATACCGGCTTTCCCCTTCAAATAGGACTTTTTCTCCCACAGATACCTGTTTTATCCCCAAAAGAGGACAGTTTCTTCCAGAAAGGCCAGATTTCTCCCAAATATATCACATCTTCTCAAAGCAATACCAGCTTTCCCCCTTCAAATAGGACCTTTTCACCCACAAATACCTCTTTTATCCCCAAAAGAGGACAGATTCTTCCAGACATGCCACATTTCTCCCAAATATATCACATCTTCTCCAAGAAATACCTGGTTTACCCCTGGAAATAGGAACTCTTCACCCACAAATACCTCTTTTATCCCTCAAATAGGACAGTTTCTTCCAGAAATGCCACATTTCTCCCAAATAGATCACATCTTCTCCAAGAAATACCAGGTTTCCCCCTAGAAATAGGACCTTTTCACCCACAAATACTTCTGTTATCCCCAAAAGAGGACAGTTTCTTCCAGAAATGACACATTTATCCCAAATAGATCACATCTTCTCCAAGAAATACCAGGTTTCCCCCTTCAAATAGGACCTTTTCACCCACAAATACCTCTTTTACCCCAAAAGAGCTCGGTTTCTTCCAGAAATGCCACATTTCTCCCAAATATATCACATCATCTCCAACAAATACCAGGTTTCCCCCTAGAAATAGGACCTTTTCACCCACAAATACTTCTTTTATCCCCAAAAGAGGACAGTTTCTTCCAGAAATGCCACATTTCTCCCAAATATATCACATCTTCTCCAAGAAATACCAGCTTTCCCCCTTCAAATAGGACCTTTTCACCCACAAATACCTGTTTTACCCCAAAAGAGCTCGGTTTCTTCCAGAAATGCCACATTTCACCCAAATATATCACATCTTCTCCAAGAAATACCAGGTTTCCCCCTTCAAATAGGACCTTTTCACCTACAAATACCTCTTTTATCCCCAAAAGAGGACAGTTTCTTCCAGAAAGGCCACATTTCTCCCAAATATATCTCATCTTCTCCAAGAAATACCAGCTTTCCCCCTTCAAATAGGACCTTTTCACCCACAAATACCTCTTGTATCCCCAAAAGAGGACAGTTTCTTCCAGAAAGGCCACATTTCTCCCAAATATATCACATCTTCTCCAAGAAATACCACGTTTCCCCCTTCAAATAGGACCTTTTCACCCACAAATACCTCTTTTATCCCCAAAACAGGACAGTTTCTTCCAGAAAGGCCATATTTCTCCCAAACATATCACATCTTCTCCAAGAAATACCAGGTTTCCCCCTTCAAATAGGACCTTTTCACCCACAAATACCTGTTTCATCCACAAAATAGGACATTTTCTTCCAGAAATGCCACATTTCTCCCAAATATATCACATCTTCTCCAAGAAATACCAGGTTTCCCCCTTCAAATATGACCTTATCACCCACAAATACCTCTTTTATCCCCAAAATAGGACAGTTTCTTCCGGACATGCCACATTTCTCCCAAATATATCACATCTTCTCCAAGACAAACCAGCTTTCCCCGTAGAAATAGGACCTTCTCACCCACAAATACCACTTTTATCCCCAAAAGAGGACATTTTCTTCCAGAAATGCCAGATTTCTCCCAAATATATCACATCTCCTCCAAGAAATACCAGGTTTCCCCCTTCAAATAGGACCTTCTCACCCACAAATACCTGTTTTATCCCCAAAATAGGAAAGTTTCTTCCAGAAATGCCACATTTCTCCCAAATAGATCACATCTTCTCCAAGAAATACCAGGTTTCCCCCTTCAAATAGGACCTTTTCAACCACAAATACCTCTTTTATCCCCAAAATAGGAAAGTTTCTTCCAGAAATGCCACATTTCTCCCAAATAGATCACATCTTCTCCAAGAAATACCATGTTTCCCCCTTCAAATAGGACTTTTTCTCCCACAGATACCTGTTTAATCCCCAAAATAGGACAGTTTCTTCCAGAAATGCCACATTTCTCCCAAATATATCACATCTTCTCCAAGAAATACCAGCTTTCCCCCTTCAAATAGGACCTTTTCACCCACAAATACCTCTTTTATCCCCAAAAGAGGACAGATTCTTCCAGAAATGCCACATTTCTCCCAAATATATCACATCTTCTCTAAGAAATAACTGGTTTACCCCTGGAAATAGGAACTTTTCACCCACAAATACCTCTTTTATCCCTCAAATTGGACATTTTCTTCCAGAAATGCCAGATTTCTCCCAAATATATCACATCTTCTCCAAGAAATACCAGGTTTCCCCCTAGAAATAGAACCTTTTCACCCACAAATACCTCTTGTATCCCCAAAAGAGGACAGTTTCTTCCAGAAATGCCACATTTCTCCCAAATATATCACATCTTCTCCAAGAAATACCAGGTTTCCCCCTTCAAATAGGAACTTTTCACCCACAAATACCTCTTTTACCCCAAAAGAGCTCGGTTTCTTCCAGAAAGGCCACATTTCTCCCAAATATATCACATCTTCTCCAAGAAATACCAGCTTTCCCCCTTCAAATAGGACCTTTTCACCCACAAATGCCTGTTTTATCCCCAAAATAGGACAGTTTCTTCCAGAAAGGCCACATTTCTCCCAAATATATCTCATCTTCTCCAAGAAATACCACGTTTCCCCCTTCAAATAGGACCTTTTCACCCACAAATACCTCTTTTATCCCCAAAAGAGCACAGTTTCTTCCAGAAATGCCACATTTCTCCCAGATATATCACATCTTCTCCAAGAAATACCACATTTCCCCCTTCAAATAGGACCTTTTCACCCACAAATACCTCTTTTATCCCCAAAACAGGACAGTTTCTTCCAGAAAGGCCATATTTCTCCCAAATATATCACATCTTCTCCAAGAAATACCAGGTTTCCCCCTTCAAATAGGACCTTTTCACCCACAAATACCTCTTTTATCCCCAAAAGAGGACAGTTTCTTCCAGACATGCCACATTTCTCCCAGATATATCACATCTTCTCCAAGAAATACCACGTTTCCCCCTTCAAATAAGACCTTTTCACCCACAAATACCTCTTTTATCCCCAAAATAGGACAGTTTTTTCCAGACATGCCACATTTCTCCCAAATATATCACATCTTCTCCAAGAAATACCAGGATTCCACCTGAAATAGGACCTTTTCACCCACAAATACCTCTTTTATCCCCAAAAGAGGACAGTTTCTTCCAGAAATGCCACATTTCTCCCAAATATATCACATCTTCTCCAAGAAATACCACGTTTCCCCCTTCAAATAGGACCTTTTCACCCACAAATACCTCTTTTATCCCCAAAATAGGAAAGTTTCTGCCAGAAATGCCACATATCACCATAATATATCACATCTTCTCCAAGAAATACCGGCTTTCCCCTTCAAATAGGACTTTTTCTCCCACAGATACCTGTTTTATCCCCAAAAGAGGACAGTTTCATCCAGAAAGGCCACATTTCTCCCAAATATATCACATCTTCTCAAAGCAATACCAGCTTTCCCCCTTCAAATAGGGCCTTTTCACCCACAAATACCTCTTGTATCCCCAAAAGAGGACAGATTCTTCCAGACATGCCACATTTCTCCCAAATATATCACATCTTCTCCAAGAAATACCTGGTTTACCCCTGGAAATAGGAACTTTTCACCCACAAATACCTCTTTTATCCCCAAAAGAGGACAGTTTCTTCCAGAAAGGCCACATTTCTCCCAAATAGATCACATCTTCTCCTAGAAATACCAGCTTTCCCCCTTCAAATAGGACCTTTTCACCCACAAATACTTCTTTTATCCCCAAAAGAGGACAGTTTCTTCCAGAAGTGCCACATTTCTCCCAAATATATCACATCTTCTCCAAGAAATACCAGGTTTCCCCCTTCCAATAGGACCTTTTCACCCACAAATACCTCTTTTACCCCAAAAGAGCTCGGTTTCTTCCAGAAATGCCACATTTCTCCCAAATATATCACATCTTCTCCAAGAAATACCAGCTTTCCCCCTTCAAATAGGACCTTATCACCCACAAATACCTCTTTTATCCCCAAAAGAGGACATTTTCTTCCAGAAATGCCTGATTTCTCCCAAATATATCACATCTTCTCCAAGAAATACCAGCTTTCCCCCTTCAAATAGGACCTTTTCACCCACAAATACCTCTTTTGTCCCCAAAATAGGACAGTTTCTTCCAGACATGCCACATTTCTCCCAAATATATCACATCTTCTCCAAGAAATAACAGGATTCCACCTGATATAGGACCTTTTCACCCACAAATACCTCTATTATCCCCAAAACAGGACAGTTTCTTCCAGAAATGCCACATTTCTCCCAAATATATCACATCTCCTCCTAGAAATACCAGCTTTCCCCCTTCAAATAGGACCTTCTCACCCACAAATACCTGTTTTATCCCCAAAAGAGGACAGTTTCTTCCACAAATGCCACATTTCTCCCTAATATTGAGCATCTTCTCCAAGAAATACCACGTTTCCCCCTTCAAATAGGACCTTTTAACCCACAAATACCTCTTTTATCCCCAAAAGAGGACAGTTTCTTCCAGAAATGGCACATTTATCCCAAACATATCACATCTCCTCCAAGAAATACCAGGATTCCTCCTTAAATAGGAACTTTTCTCCCACAAATACCACCCTTCTCCCCCCAAATAGGACATTTTCTTCCAGAAATGCCACATTTCTCCCAAATATATCACATCTTCTCCAAGAAATACCAGGTTTTCCCCTGGAAATAGGACCTTTTCACCCACAAATACCTGTTCTATGCCCATAAGAGGACAGTTTCTTCCAGAAATGCCACATTTCTCCCAAATAGATCACATCTTCTCCAAGAAATACCAGGGTTCCCCCTTCAAATAGGACCTTTTCACCCACAAATACCTGTTTTATCCCCAAAAGAGGACAGTTTCTTCAAGAAATGCCACATTTCTCCCAAATAGATCACATCTTCTCCAAGAAATGCCAGGATTCCTCCTGAAAGAGGACCTTCTCACCCAAAACTTCCAGCCTTCTCCCCCCAAATTGGACATTTTCTTCCAGAAAGGCCAGATTTCTCCCAAATATATCACATCTTCTCCAAGAAATACCAGGATTCCTCCTGAAAGAGGACCTTCTCACCCACAACTACCAGCCTTCTCCCCCCAAATTGGACATTTTCTTCCAGAAAGGCCACATTTCTACCAAATAGATCACATCTTCTCCAAGAAATACCAGGTTCCCCCCTTGAAAAGGACATTTTCACCCACAAATACATGTTTTGTCCCCAAAAGAGGACAGTTTCTTCCAGACATGCCACATTTCTCCCAAATATATCACATCTTCTCCAAGAAATACCAGGTTTCCGCCTGAAATAGGACCCTGTCACCCACAAATACCTGTTTTATCCCTTTCTTCCGAGCGACTTTTCGTTTTGGAGTGTTTATCCGATGCTACACTTCAGCATTCTGTGACGAATAGAGTAGATGAGAAAAGCCCCACTAATAAGGCAGCTAGAAGCTCCAGAATCCACACACGTTGTGCTTTCAGGGAGGACGTTCCAGAAAGTCGAGAGTTGTGGCTTCTTTCCTGCGGAGAAAAAACCCCCTGTTTTCAGGCAATGCTGTAGGCTGAATTCACATCTTCTCGGCATAGGAATACCGCTCCTTCGCTCTCGTGGCTCGAAAGCGGCACTCGCGCTGAACCGCTCAGGAGAGTCTGCAGTTGCTGGCCGGTCCATCGCGGTTCTGCCCGAGTGCCGCTTGCAGCCTTCAGCAGCGCTCTCGTTTCTCTCGGATGCCGGGAAAGAGCGACTTCAGCCGGATGCTTTGCTCCGACGAGTGAGCGGCTTCTTCTGCGCACATCGCAATGGAGCGCTTCTGACTTCTCCTTCTGTCCAGGCAGAATGCACTACGCTTCTCTCTCATTCTTATCCCTTTTTCCGAGCGACATATCGTTTTGGATTGTTTATCCCATGCTACACTTCAGCATTCTGTGACGAATAGAGTAGAAGAGAAAAGCCCCACTAATAAGGCAGCTAGAAGTTCGAGGAGCAACGCACGTAGTGCATTCAGGGAGGACTTTCCAGAAAGTCGAGAGTTGTGGCTTGTTTCCTGCGGAGAAAAAAGCCCCAGTTTTCAGGCAATGCAGTAGGCTGAATACGCTCGTTCTGGGCATAGGAATGCCGCTCCTCCTCTCTCGTGGCTCGAAAGCGGCATTTGCGCTGAACCACACCGGACAGTCTGCAGTTGCAGACTACTGAATAGCCTGAAAACAGGGGGTTTTTTCTCCGCAGGAAAGAAGCCACAACTCTCGACTTTCTGGAACGTCCTCCCTGAAAGCACTACGTGTGTCGCTCCTCGAACTTCTAGCTGCCTTATTAGTGGGGCTTTTCTCTTCTACTCTATTCGTCACAGAATGCTGAAGTGTAGCATCGGATAAACAATCCAAAACGATATGTCGCTCGGAAAAAGGGATAAGAATGAGAGAGAAGCGTAGTGCATTCTGCATGGACACATGGAGAAGACAGAAGAGCTCCATTGCGATGTGCGCAGAAGAAGCCGCTCACTCGTCGGAGCAAAGCATCCGGCTGAAGTCGCTCTTTCCCGGCATCCGAGAGAAACGAGAGCGCTGCTGAAGGCTGCAAGCGGCACTCGGGCAGAACCGCGATGGACCGGCCAGCAACTGCAGACTCTCCTGAGCGGTTCAGAGCGAGTGCCGCTTTCGAGCCACGAGAGCGAAGGAGCGGTATTCCTATGCCGAGAAGATGCGAATTCAGCGTCCTGCATTGCCTGAAAACAGGGGTTTTTTTCTCCGCAGGAAACAAGCCACAACTCTCGACTTTCTGGAACGTCCTCCCTGAAAGCACAACGTGTGTGGCTTCTGGAGCTTCTAGCTATCTTATTAGTGGGGCTTTTCTCTTCTACACTATTCGTCACAGAATGCTGAAGTGTAGCATCGTATAAACACTCCAAAACGAAATGTCGCTCGGAAGGAAGGGATAAGAATGAGAGAGAAGCGTAGTGCATTCTGCATGGACACATGGAGAAGTCAAAAGCGCTCCATTGCGATGTGCGCAGAAGAAGCCGCTCACTTGCCTGAGAAAAGCATCCGGCTGAAGTCGCTCTTTCCCGGCATCCGAGAGAAACGAGAGCGCTGCTGAAGGCTGCAAGCGGCACTCGGGCAGAACCGCGATGGACCGGACAGCAACTGCAGACTCTCCGGAGCGGTTCTGCGCGAGTGCCGCGTTCGAGCCACGAGAGCGAAGGAGCGGTATTGAAATGCCGAGAAGGTGCGAATTCAGCGTCCAACATTGCCTGAAAACAGGGGGTCTTTTCTCCGCAGGAAAGAAGCCACAACTCTCGACTTTCTGGAACGTCCTCCCTGAAAGCACAATGTGTGTGGCTTCTGGAGCTTCTAGCTGCCGTATTAGTGGGGCTTTTCTCTTCTATTTTATTCGTCACAGAATGCTGAAGTGTAGCATCGGATAAACACTCCAAAACGAAAAGTCGCTCGGAACAAAGGGATAAAACAGGAATCTGTGGGTGACAAGGTCCTATTTCAGGAGGAAACCTGGAATTTCTTGGAGAAGATGTGATATATTTGGGAGAAAAGTGGCATTTCTGGAAGAAACTGTCCTATTTTGGGGATAAAAGAGGTATTTCATGGAAAAAAAGTCCTATTTGAAGAGGGAAACCTGGTATTTCTTGGAGAAGATGTGATATATTTGTTAGAAATCTGGCCTATCTGTCCTCCTTTGGGGATAAAAGAGGTATTTCATGGAGAAAAGAACCTATATGATGGGGGAAACGTGGTATTTCTTGGATGAGTTGTGATCTATATGGGAGAAATGTGGCATTTCTGGAAGAAACTGTCCTCTTTTGGGGATAAAAGAGGTATTTGTGGGTGAAAAGGTCCTATTTGAAGGGGAAAGCAGGTATTTCTTGGAGAAGATGTGATCTATTTGGGAGAAATGTGGCATTTCTGGAAGAAACTGTCCTCTTATGGGCATAGAACAGGTATTTATGGGTGAAAAGGTCCTATTTGAAGGAGGAAACGTGGTATTTCTTGGAGAAGATGTGATATATTTGGGAGAAATGTGGCATTTCTGGAAGAAACGGTCCTCTTTTGGGGATAAAAGAGGTATTTGTGGGTGAGAAGGTCCTATTTGAAGGGGGAACCGTGGTATTTCTTGGAGAAGATGTGATATATTTGGGAGAAATGTGGCATTTCTGGAAGAAACCGAGCTCTTTTGGGGTAAAAGAGGTATGTGTGGGTGAAAAGGTCCTATTTGAAGGGGGAAACGTGGTATTTCTTGGAGAAGATGTGATCTATTTGGGAGAAATGTGGCATTTCTGGAAGAAACTGTCCTCTTTTGGGGATAAAAGAGGTATTTGTGGGTGAATAGTTCCTATTTGAAGGGGGAAACGTGGTATTTCTTGGAGAAGATGTGATATATATGGGAGAAATCTGGCATTTCTGGAAGAATATGTCCAATTTGAGGGATAAAACAGGTATTTGTTTGTGAAAATGTCCAATTTTTAGTTGGAAACCTGGTATTTCTTGGAGAAGATGTGATATACTTGGGAGAAATGTGGCATGTCTATAAGAAACTGTCCTATTTTGGGGATAAAAGAGGTATTTGTGGGTGAAAAGGTCCTATTTGAATGGGGAAACGTGGTATTTCTTGGAGAAGATGTGGTATATTTGGGAGAAATGTGGCATTTCTGGAAGAAACTGTCTTGTTTTGGGGATAAAACAGGTATTTGTGGGTGAAAACGTTGTATTTGAAGGGGGAAACCTGTTATTTCTTGTAGAAGATGTGATCTATTTGGGAGAAATGTGGCATTTCTGGAAGAAACTGTCCTCTTTTGGGGATAAAAGAGGTATTTGTGGGAGAAACGGTCCTATTTGAAGTTGGAAACCTGGTATTTCTTGAGAAGATGTGATATATTTGGGAGAAATGTGGCATTTCTGGCAGAAACTGTCCTCTTTTGGGGATAAAACAGGTATTTGTGGGTGAAAAGGACCTATTTGAAGGGGGAAAGCTGGTGTTTCTTGGAGAAGAGGTGATATATTTGGTAGAAATGTGGCCTTTCTGGCAGAAACTGTCCTCTTTTGGGGATAAAAGAGGTATTTGTGGGTGAAAAGGTCCTATTTGAAGGGGGAAACGTGGTATTTCTTGGAGAAGATGTGATATATTTGGGAGAAATGTGGCATTTCTGGAAAAAAATGTCCAATTTGGGGGGAGAAGGCTTGTAGTTTTCGGTGAGAAGGTCCTATTTCAGGAGGAATCCTGGTATTTCTTGGCGAAGATGTGATATATTTGGGTGAAATGTGGCATTTGTGGATGAAAATGACCAGTTTCGGGGGAGAAGGCTGGTAGTTTTGGGTGAGAAGGTCCTATTTCAGGAGGAATCCTGGCATTTCTTGGAGAAGATGTGATCTATTTGGGAGAAATGTGGCCTTTCCGGAAGAAACTGTCCTATTTTGGGGATAAAAGAGGTATTAGTGGTTGAAAAGATCCTATTTCCAGGGGGAAACCTGGTATTTCTTGGAGAAGATGTGATATATTTTGGAGAAATGTGGCATTTCTGGAAGAAAATGTCCTATTTTGGGGATAAAAGAGGTATTTCATGGAGAAAAGGTCCTATTTGAAGGGGGAAAGCTGGTATTTCTTGGAGAAGATGTGATATATTTGGGAGAAATGTGGCATGTCTGGAAGAAACTGTCGTATTTGGGGGATAAAACAGGTATTTCTGTGTGAAAAGGTCCTATTTGAAGGGGGAAACCTGGTATTTCTTGGAGAAGATGTGATATATTTGGGAGAAATGTGGCATTTCTGGAAGAAACTGTCCTCTTTTGGGGATAAAAGAGGTATTTGTAGGTGAGAAGGTCCTATTTCCCCGGGGAAACCTGGTATTTCTTGGAGAAGATGTGATATATTTGGGAGAAATGAGGCATTTCTGGAAGAAACTGTCCAATTTGTGGGAATAAGGCTGGTAGTTGTGGGTGAGAAGGTCCTATTTCAGGAGGAATCCTGGTATTTCTTGGAGAAGATGTGATATATTTGGGAGAAATGTGGCATTATTGCAAGAAACTGTCCTCTTTTGGGGATAAAACAGGTATTTGTGGGTGAAAAGGTCCTATTTGAAGGGGGAAACGTGGTATTTCTTGGAGGAGATGTGATATATTTGGGAGAAATGTGGCATTTCTGGAAGAAACCGAGCTCTTTTGGGGTAAAAGAGGTATGTGTGGGTGAAAAGGTCCTATTTCTACGGGGAAAGCTGGTATTTCTTGGAGAAGATGTGATCTATTTGGGAGAAATGTGGCATTTCTGGAAGAAACTGTCCTCTTTTGGGGATAAAAGAGGTATTTGTGGGTGAAAAGGTCCTATTTGAAGGGGGAAACGTGGTATTTCTTGGAGAAGATGTGATCTATTTGGGTGAAATGTGGCATTTCTGGAAGAAACTGTCCTCTTTTGGGGATAAAACAGGTATTTGTGGGTGAAAAGTTCCTATTTGAAGGGGGAAACGTGGTATTTCTTGGAGAAGATGTGATATATTTGGGAGAAATCTGGCATTTCTGGAAGAATATGTCCAATTTGAGGGATAAAACAGGTATTTGTTTGTGAAAATGTCCAATTTTAAGTTGGAAACCTGGTATTTCTTGGAGAAGATGTGATATATTTGGGAGAAATGTGGCATGTCTGGAAGAAACTGTCCTCTTTTGGGGATAAAAGAGGTATTTGTGGGTGAAAAGGTCCTATTTGAATGGGGAAACGTGGTATTTCTTGGAGAAGATGTGGTATATTTGGGAGAAATGTGGCATTTCTGGAAGAAACTGTCCTCTTTTGGGGATAAAACAGGTATTTGTGGGTGAAAACGTTGTATTTGAAGGAGAAACCTGGTATTTCTTGGAGAAGATGTGATCTATTTGGGAGAAATCTGGCATTTCTGGAAGAAACTGTCCTCTTTTGGGGATAAAAGAGGTATTTGTGGGTGAAACGGTCCTATTTGAAGTTGGAAACCTGGTATTTCTTGGAGAAGATGTGATCTATTTGGGAGAAATGTGGCATTTCTGGAAGAAACTGTCCTCTTTTGGGGATAAAACAGGTATTTGTGGGTGATAAGGTCCTATTTGAAGGGGGAACCCTGGTATTTCTTGAAGGAGATGTGATCTATTTGGGAGAAATGTGGCATGTCAGGAAGAAACTGTCCTATTTTGGGGATAAAAGAGGTATTTGTGGGTGAAAAGGACCTATTTGAAGGGGGAAAGCTGGTATTTCTTGGAGAAGAGGTGATATATTTCGTAGAAATGTGCCATTTCTGGAAGAAACTGTCCTCTTTTGGGGATAAAAGAGGTATTTGTGGGTGAAAAGGTCATATTTGAAGGGGGAAACCTGGTATTTCTTGGAGAAGATGTGATATATTTGGGAGAAATGTGGCATGTCTGGAAAAAAATGTCCAATTTGGGGGGAGAAGGCTTGTAGTTTTCGGTGAGAAGGTCCTATTTCAGGAGGAATCCTGGTATTTCTTGGCGAAGATGTGATATATTTGGGAGAAATGTGGCATTTGTGGAAGAAAATGTCCAGTTTCGGGGGAGAAGGCTGGTAGTTTTGGGTGAGAAGGTCCTATTTCAGGAGGAACCCTGGCATTTCTTGGAGAAGATGTGATCTATTTGGGAGAAATGTGGCCTTTCCGGAAGAAACTGTCCTATTTTGGGGATAAAAGAGGTATTAGTGGTTGAAAAGATCCTATTTCCAGGGGGAAAGCTGGTAATTCTTGGAGAAGATGTGATATATTTGGGAGAAATGTGGCATTTCTGGAAGAAAATGTCCTATTTTGGGGATAAAAGAGGTATTTCATGGAGAAAAGGTCCTAATTCAAGGGGGAAACCTGGTATTTCTTGGAGAAGATGTGATATATTTGGGAGAAATGTGGCATGTCTGGAAGAAACTGTCGTATTTTGGGGATAAAACAGGTATTTCTGTGTGAAAAGGTCCTATTTGAAGGGGGAAAGCTGGTATTTCTTGGAGAAGATGTGATATATTTGGGAGAAATGTGGCATTTCTGGAAGAAACTGTCCTATTTTGGGGATAAAAGAGGTATTTGTAGGTGAGAAGGTCCTATTTCCCCGGGGAAACCTGGTATTTCTTGGAGAAGATGTGATATATTTGGGAGAAATGTGGCCTTTCTGGAAGAAACTGTCCTCTTTTGGGGATAAAAGAGGTATTTGTGGGTGAAAAGGTCCTATTTGAAGGGGGAACCCTGGTATTTCTTGGAGAAGATGTGATATATTTGGGAGCAATCGGGCATTTCTGGAAGAAAATGTCCACTTTTGGGGATAAAAGAGGTATTTGTGGGTGAAAAGGTCCTATTTCCAGGGGAAAACCTGGTATTTCTTGGAGAAGATGTGATATATTTGGGAGAAATGAGGCATTTCTGGAAGAAAATGTCCAATTTGTGGGGAGAAGGCTGGTAGTTGTGGGTGAGAAGGTCCTATTTCAGGAGGAATCCTGGTATTTCTTGGAGAAGAGGTGATATATTTGGGAGAAATGTGGCATTTCTGGAAGAAACTGTCCTCTTTTGGGGATAAAAGAGGTATTTGTGGGTGAAAAGGTCCTATTTGAAGGGGGAACCCTGGTATTTCTTGGAGAAGATGTGATATATTTGGGAGAAATGTGGCATTTCTTGAAGAAACTGTCCTGTTTTGGGGATAAAACAGGTATTTGTGGGTGAAAAGGTCCTATTTGAAGGGGGAAAGCTGGTATTTCTTGGAGAAGAGGTGATATATTTGGTAGAAATGTGCCATTTCTGGAAGAAACGGTCCTCTTTTGGGGATAAAAGAGGTATTTGTGGGTGAAAAGGTCCTATTTGAAGGGGGAAAAGTGGTATTTCTTGGAGAAGATGGGATATATTTTGGAGAAATGTGGCATGTCTGGAAAAAAATGTCCAATTTGGGGGGAGAAGGCTTGTAGTTTTCGGTGAGAAGGTCCTATTTCAGGAGGAATCCTGGTATTTCTTGGCGAAGATGTGATATATTTGGGAGAAATGTGGCATTTGTGGAAGAAAATGTCCAGTTTCGGGGGAGAAGGCTGGTAGTTTTGGGTGAGAAGGTCCTATTTCAGGAGGAACCCTGGCATTTCTTGGAGAAGATGTGATCTATTTGGGAGAAATGTGGCCTTTCCGGAAGAAACTGTCCTCTTTTGGGGATAAAAGAGGTATTAGTGGTTGAAAAGGTCCTATTTGAAGGGGGAACCGTGGTATTTCTTGGAGAAGATGTGATATATTTGGGAGAAATGTGGCATTTCTGGAAGAAACTGTCGTATTTTTGGGGATAAAACAGGTATTTCTGTGTGAAAAGGTCCTATTTGAAGGGGGAAAGCTGGTATTTCTTGGAGAAGATGTGATCTATTTGGGAGAAATGTGGCATGTCTGGAAGAAACTGTCCTCTTTTGGGGATAAAAGAGGTATTTGTAGGTGAGAAGGTCCTATTTCCCCGGGGAAACCTGGTATTTCTTGGAGAAGATGTGACATATTTGGGAGAAATGAGGCATTTCTGGAAGAAACTGTCCAATTTGTGGGAATAAGGCTGGTAGTTGTGGGTGAGAAGGTCCTATTTCAGAAGGAATCCTGGTATTTCTTGGAGAAGATGTGATATATTTGGGAGAAATGTGGCATTTCTGCAAGAAACTGTCCTCTTTTGGGGATAAAACAGGTATTTGTTGGGTGAAAAGGTCCTATTTGAAGTTGGAAAGCTGGTATTTCTTGGAGAAGATGTGATATATTTGGGAGAAATGTGGCCTTTCTGGAAGAAACTGTCCTCTTTTGGGGATAAAAGAGGTATTTGTGGGTGAAAAGGTCCTATTTGAAGGGGGAACCCTGGTATTTCTTGGAGAAGATGTGATATATTTGGGATGAATCGGGCATTTCTGGAAGAAAATGTCCTCTTTTGGGGATAAAAGAGGTATTTGTGGGTGAAAAGGTCCTATTTCCAGGGGAAAACCTGGTATTTCTTGGAGAAGATGTGATATATTTGGGAGAAATGAGGCATTTCTGGAAGAAAATGTCCAATTTGTGGGGAGAAGGCTGGTAGTTGTGGGTGAGAAGGTCCTATTTCAGGAGGAATCCTGGTATTTCTTGGAGAAGAGGTGATATATTTGGGAGAAATGTGGCATTTCTGGAAGAAACTGTCCTCTTTTGGGGATAAAAGAGGTATTTGTGGGTGAAAAGGTCCTATTTGAAGGGGGATACCTGGTATTTCTTGGAGAAGATGTGATATATTTGGGAGAAATGTGGCATTTCTGGAAGAAACTGTCCTATTTTGGGGATAAAAGAGGTATTTGTAGGTGAGAAGGTCCTATTTCCCCGGGGAAACCTGGTATTTCTTGGAGAAGATGTGATATATTTGGGAGAAATGTGGCCTTTCTGGAAGAAACTGTCCTCTTTTGGGGATAAAAGAGGTATTTGTGGGTGAAAAGGTCCTATTTGAAGGGGGAACCCTGGTATTTCTTGGAGAAGATGTGATATATTTGGGAGCAATCGGGCATTTCTGGAAGAAAATGTCCACTTTTGGGGATAAAAGAGGTATTTGTGGGTGAAAAGGTCCTATTTCCAGGGGAAAACCTGGTATTTCTTGGAGAAGATGTGATATATTTGGGAGAAATGTGGCATGTCTGGAAAAAAATGTCCAATTTGGGGTGAGAAGGCTTGTAGTTTTCGGTGAGAAGGTCCTATTTCAGGAGGAATCCTGGTATTTCTTGGCGAAGATGTGATATATTTGGGAGAAATGTGGCATTTGTGGAAGAAAATGTCCAGTTTCGGGGGAGAAGGCTGGTAGTTTTGGGTGAGAAGGTCCTATTTCAGGAGGAACCCTGGCATTTCTTGGAGAAGATGTGATCTATTTGGGAGAAATGTGGCCTTTCCGGAAGAAACTGTCCTATTTTGGGGATAAAAGAGGTATTAGTGGTTGAAAAGATCCTATTTCCAGGGGGAACCCTGGTATTTCTTGGAGAAGATGTGATATATTTGGGAGAAATGTGGCATTTCTGGAAGAAACTGTCGTATTTTGGGGATAAAACA
Organism: Lophura swinhoii; assembly: GCA_030408155.1. NCBI lineage: Eukaryota > Metazoa > Chordata > Aves > Galliformes > Phasianidae > Lophura > Lophura swinhoii. The sequence continues at coordinate 24,000,983 of JASCYN010000149.1, read as the reverse complement.
GGTATTTCTGTGTGAAAAGGTCCTATTTGAAGGGGGAAAGCTGGTATTTCTTGGAGAAGATGTGATATATTTGGGAGAAATGTGGCATTTCTGGAAGAAACTGTCCTCTTTTGGGGATACAAGAGGTATTTGTAGGTGAGAAGGTCCTATTTCCCCAGGGAAACCTGGTATTTCTTGGAGAAGATGTGATATATTTGGGAGAAATGAGGCATTTCTGGAAGAAACTGTCCAATTTGTGGGAATAAGGCTGGTAGTTGTGGGTGAGAAGGTCCTATTTCAGGAGGAATCCTGGTATTTCTTGGAGAAGATGTGATATATTTGGGAGAAATGTGGCATTTCTGCAAGAAACTGTCCAATTTGGGGGATAAAAGAGGTATTTGTGGGTGAAAAGGTCCTATTTGAAGGGGGAAAGCTGGTATTTCTTGGAGAAGATGTGATATATTTGGGAGAAATGTGGCCTTTCTGGAAGAAACTGTCCTCTTTTGGGGATAAAAGAGGTATTTGTGGGTGAAAAGGTCCTATTTGAAGGGGGAACCCTGGTATTTCTTGGAGAAGATGTGATATATTTGGGATGAATCGGGCATTTCTGGAAGAAACTGTCCTCTTTTGGGGATAAAAGAGGTATTTGTGGGTGAAAAGGTCCTATTTCCAGGGGAAAACCTGGTATTTCTTGGAGAAGATGTGATATATTTGGGAGAAATGAGGCATTTCTGGAAGAAAATGTCCAATTTGTGGGGAGAAGGCTGGTAGTTGTGGGTGAGAAGGTCCTATTTCAGGAGGAATCCTGGTATTTCTTGGAGAAGAGGTGATATATTTGGGAGAAATGTGGCATTTCTGGAAGAAACTGTCCTCTTTTGGGGATAAAAGAGGTATTTGTGGGTGAAAACGTCCTATTTGAAGGGGGAACCCTGGTATTTCTTGGAGAAGATGTGATATATTTGGGAGAAATGTGGCATTTCTTGAAGAAACTGTCCTCTTTTGGGGATAAAAGAGGTATTTGTGGGTGAAAAGGTCCTATTTGAAGGGGGAAACGTGGTATTTCTTGGAGAAGATGTGATCTATTTGGGAGAAATGTGGCCTTTCTGGAAGAAACTGTCCTCTTTTGGGGATAAAAGAGGTATTTGTGGGTGAGAAGTTCCTATTTGAAGGGGGAACCGTGGTATTTCTTGGAGAAGATGTGATATATTTGGGAGAAATGTGGCATTTGTGGAAGAAAATGTCCTCTTTTGGGGATAAAAGAGGTATTTGTGGGTGAAAAGGTCCTATTTCCAGGGGAAAACCTGGTATTTCTTGGAGAAGATGTGATATATTTGGGAGAAATGAGGCATTTCTGGAAGAAAATGTCCAATTTGTGGGGAGAAGGCTGGTAGTTGTGGGTGAGAAGGTCCTATTTCAGGAGGAATCCTGGTATTTCTTGGAGAAGAGGTGATATATTTGGGAGAAATGTGGCATTTCTGGAAGAAACTGTCCTCTTTTGGGGATAAAAGAGGTATTTGTGGGTGAAAAGGTCCTATTTGAAGGGGGAACCCTGGTATTTCTTGGAGAAGATGTGATATATTTGGGAGAAATGTGGCATTTCTGGAAGAAACTGTCCTCTTTTGGGGATAAAACAGGTATTTGTGGGTGAAAAGGTCCTATTTGAAGGGGGAAACGTGGTATTTCTTGGAGAAGATGTGATCTATTTGGGAGAAATGTGGCATTTCTGGAAGAAACGGTCCTCTTTTGGGGATAAAAGAGGTATTTGTGGGTGAGAAGGTCCTATTTGAAGGGGGAAACGTGGTATTTCTTGGAGAAGATGTGATATATTTGGGAGAAATGAGGCATTTCTGGAAGAAACTTTCCTCTTTTGGGGTAAAAGAGGTATGTGTGGGTGAAAAGGTCCTATTTGAAGGGGGAAACGTGGTATTTCTTGGAGAAGATGTGATATATTTGGGAGAAATGAGGCATTTCTGGAAGAAAATGTCCAATTTGTGGGGAGAAGGCTGGTAGTTGTGGGTGAGAAGGTCCTATTTCAGGAGGAATCCTGGTATTTCTTGGAGAAGAGGTGATATATTTGGGAGAAATGTGGCATTTCTGGAAGAAACTGTCCTCTTTTGGGGATAAAAGAGGTATGTGTGGGTGAAAAGGTCCTATTTGAAGGGGGAACCCTGGTATTTCTTGGAGAAGATGTGATATATTTGGGAGAAATGTGGCCTTTCTTGAAGAAACTGTCCTCTTTTGGGGATAAAAGAGGTATTTGTGGGTGAAAAGGTCCTATTTGAAGGGGGAAACGTGGTATTTCTTGGAGAAGATGTGATCTATTTGGGAGAAATGTGGCATTTCTGGAAGAAACTGTCCTCTTTTGGGGATAAAAGAGGTATTTGTGGGTGAGAAGGTCCTATTTGAAGGGGGAAACGTGGTATTTCTTGGAGAAGATGTGATCTATTTGGGAGAAATGTGGCATTTCTGGAAGAAACCGAGCTCTTTTGGGGTAAAAGAGGTATGTGTGGGTGAAAAGGTCCTATTTGAAGGGGGAAACGTGGTATTTCTTGGAGAAGATGTGATCTATTTGGGAGAAATGTGGCATTTCTGGAAGAAACTGTCCTCTTTTGGGGATAAAAGAGGTATTTGTGGGTGAAAAGGTCCTATTTGAAGGGGGAAACGTGGTATTTCTTGGAGAAGATGTGATCTATTTGGGTGAAATGTGGCATTTCTGGAAGAAACTGTCCTCTTTTGGGGATAAAACAGGTATTTGTGGGTGAAAAGTTCCTATTTGAAGGGGGAAACTTGGTATTTCTTGGAGAAGATGTGATATATTTGGGAGAAATCTGGCATTTCTGGATGAATATGTCCAATTTGAGGGATAAAACAGGTATTTGTTTGTGAAAATGTCCAATTTTAAGTTGGAAACCTGGTATTTCTTGGAGAAGATGTGATATATTTGGGAGAAATGTGGCATGTCTGGAAGAAACTGTCCTCTTTTGGGGATAAAAGAGGTATTTGTGGGTGAAAAGGTCCTATTTGAATGGGGAAACGTGGTATTTCTTGGAGAAGATGTGGTATATTTGGGAGAAATGTGGCATTTCTGGAAGAAACTGTGCTCTTTTGGGGATAAAACAGGTATTTGTGGGTGAAAACGTTGTATTTGAAGGGGGAAACCTGTTATTTCTTGTAGAAGATGTGATCTATTTGGGAGAAATCTGGCATTTCTGGAAGAAACTGTCCTATTTTGGGGATAAAAGAGGTATTTGTGGGTGAAACGGACCTATTTGAATTTGGAAACCTGGTATTTCTTGGAGAAGATGTGATATATTTGGGAGAAATGTGGCATTTCTGGAAGAAGCTGTGCTATTTTGGGGATAAAAGAGGTATTTGTGGGTGATAAGTTCCTATTTGAAGGGGGAACCCTGGTATTTCTTGGAGGAGATGTGATATATTTTGGAGAAATGTGGCATTTCTGGAAGAAACTGTCCTATTTTGGGGATAAAACAGGTATTTGTGGGTGAAAAGGACCTATTTGAAGGGGGAAACCTGGTATTTCTTGGAGAAGAGGTGATGTATTTGGTAGAAATGTGCCATTTCTGGAAGAAACTGTCCTCTTTTGGGGATAAAAGAGGTATTTGTGGGTGAAAAGGTCCTATTTGAAGGGGGAAACCTGGTATTTCTTGGAGAAGATGTGATATATTTGGGAGAAATGTGGCATGTCTGGAAAAAAATGTCCTATTTGGGGGGAGAAGGCTTGTAGTTTTCGGTGAGAAGGTCCTATTTCAGGAGGAATCCTGGTATTTCTTGGAGAAGAGGTGATATATTTGGGAGAAATGTGGCATTTCTGGAAGAAAATGTCCAGTTTCGGGGGGAGAAGGCTGGTAGTTTTGGGTGAGAAGGTCCTATTTCAGGAGGAATCCTGGCATTTCTTGGAGAAGATGTGATCTATTTGGGAGAAATGTGGCCTTTCCGGAAGAAACTGTCCTATTTTGGGGATAAAAGAGGTATTAGTGGTTGAAAAGATCCTATTTCCAGGGGGAAACCTGGTATTTCTTGGAGAAGATGTGATATATTTGGGAGAAATGTGGCATTTCTGGAAGAAAATGTCCTGTTTTGGGGATAAAAGAGGTATTTCATGGAGAAATGGTCCTAATTCAAGGGGGAAACGTGGTATTTCTTGGAGAAGATGTGATATATGTGGGAGAAATGTGGCATTTCTGGAAGAAACTGTCCTCTTTTGGGGATAAAACAGGTATTTCTGTGTGAAAAGGTCCTATTTGAAGGGGGAAAGCTGGTATTTCTTGGAGAAGATGTGATATATTTGGGAGAAATGTGGCATTTCTGGAAGAAACTGTCCTCTTTTGGGGATAAAAGAGGTATTTGTAGGTGAGAAGGTCCTATTTCCCCCTGGGAAAGCTGGTATTTCTTGGAGAAGATGTGATCTATTTGGGAGAAATGTGGCATTTCTGGAAGAAACTGTCCAATTTGTGGGAATAAGGCTGGTAGCTGTGGGTGAGAAGGTCCTATTTCAGGAGGAATCCTGGTATTTCTTGGAGAAGATGTGATATATTTGGGAGAAATGTGGCATTTCTGCAAGAAACTGTCCTCTTTTGGGGATAAAAGAGGTATTTGTGGGTGAAAAGGTCCTATTTGAAGGGGGAAAGCTGGTATTTCTTGGAGAAGATGTGATATATTTGGGAGAAATGTGGCCTTTCTGGAAGAAACTTTCCTCTTTTGGGGATAAAAGAGGTATTTGTGGGTGAAAAGGTCCTATTTGAAGGGGGAACCCTGGTATTTCTTGGAGAAGATGTGATATATTTGGGAGCAATCGGGCATTTCTGGAAGAAAATGTCCTCTTTTGGGGATAAAAGAGGTATTTGTGGGTGAAAAGGTCCTATTTCCAGGGAAAACCTGGTATTTCTTGGAGAAGATGTGATATATTTGGGAGAAATGTGGCATTTCTGGAAGAAAATGTCCAATTTGTGGGGAGAAGGCTGGTAGTTGTGGGTGAGAAGGTCCTATTTCAGGAGGAATCCTGGTATTTCTTGGATAAGAGGTGATATATTTGGGAGAAATGTGGCATTTCTGGAAGAAACTGTCCTCTTTTGGGGATAAAAGAGGTATTTGTGGGTGAAAAGGTCCTATTTCAAGGGGGAAAGCTGGTATTTCTTGGAGAAGATGTGATATATTTGGGAGAAATGTGGCCTTTCTGGAAGAAACTGTCCTCTTTTGGGGATAAAAGAGGTATTTGTGGTGAAAAGGTCCTATTTCAAGGGGGAAACCTGGTATTTCTTGGAGAAGATGTGATATATTAGGGAGAAATGTGGCCTTTCTGGAAGAAACTGTCCTCTTTTGGGGACAAAACAGGTATTTGTGGGTGAAAAGGTCCTTTTGAAGGGGGAACCCTGGTATTTCTTGGAGAAGATGTGATCTATTTGGGAGAAATGTGGCATTTCTTGAAGAAACTGTCCTCTTTTGGGGATATTGTGGGTGAAAAGTTCCTATTTGAAGGGGAAACGTGGTATTTCTTGGAGGAGATGTGATATATTTGGGAGAAATGTGGCATGTCAGGAAGAAAATGTCCTGTTTTGGGGATAAAACAGGTATTGGTGGGAGAAAATGTCCTATTTCTAGGGGGAAACGTGGTATTTCTTGGAGGAGATGTGATCTATTTGGGAGAAATGTGGCATGTCTGGAAGAAACTGTCCTCTTTTGGGGATAAAAGAGGTACTTGTGGGTGAAAAGGTCCTATTTGAAGGGGGAAACCTGGTATTTCTTGGAGAAGATGTGATCTATTTGGGAGAAATGTGGCATGTCTGGAAGAAACTGTCCTCTTTTGGGGATAAAAGAGGTATTTGTGGGTGAAAAGGTCCTATTTCAAGGAGGAAACGTGGTATTTCTTGGAGAAGATGTGATATGTTTGGGAGAAATGTGGCATTTCTGGCAGAAACTTTCGTATTTTGGGGATAAAAGTGGTATTTGTGGGTGATAAGGTCCTATTTGAAGGGGGAAACGTGGTATTTCTTGGAGAAGATATGATATATTTGGGAGAAATGTGGCATTTCTGGAAGAAACTGTCCTCTTTTGGGGATAAAAGAGGTATTTGTGGGTGAAAAGGTCCTATTTGAAGGGGGAAACGTGGTATTTCTTGGAGAAGATGTGATATATTTGGGAGAAATCTGGCATTTCTGGAAGAATATGTCCAATTTGAGGGATAAAACAGGTATTTGTTGGTGAAAAGGTCCTATTTGAAGGGGAAACCTGGTATTTCTTGGAGAAGATGTGGTATATTTGGGAGAAATGTGGCCTTTCTGGAAGAAAATGTCCAATTTGTGGGGAGAAGGCTGGTAGTTGTGGGTGAGAAGGTCCTATTTCAGGAGGAATCCTGGTATTTCTTGAGAAGAGGTGATATATTTGGGAGAAATGTGGCATTTCTGGAAGAAACTGTCCTCTTTTGGGGATAAAAGAGGTATTTGTGGGTGAAAAGGTCCTATTTGAAGGGGGAACCCTGGTATTTCTTGGAGAAGATGTGATATATTTGGGAGAAATGTGGCATTTCTTGAAGAAACTGTCCTGTTTTGGGGATAAAACAGGTATTTGTGGGTGAAAAGGTCCTATTTGAAGGGGGAAAGCTGGTATTTCTTGGAGAAGAGGTGATATATTTGGTAGAAATGTGCCATTTCTGGAAGAAACGGTCCTCTTTTGGGGATAAAAGAGGTATTTGTGGGTGAAAAGGTCCTATTTGAATGGGGAAAAGTGGTATTTCTTGGAGAAGATGGGATATATTTGGGAGAAATGTGGCATGTCTGGAAAAAAATGTCCAATTTGGGGGGAGAAGGCTTGTAGTTTTCGGTGAGAAGGTCCTATTTCAGGAGGAATCCTGGTATTTCTTGGCGAAGATGTGATATATTTGGGAGAAATGTGGCATTTGTGGAAGAAAATGTCCAGTTTCGGGGGAGAAGGCTGGTAGTTTTGGGTGAGAAGGTCCTATTTCAGGAGGAACCCTGGCATTTCTTGGAGAAGATGTGATATATTTGGGAGAAATGTGGCATTTCTGCAAGAAACTGTCCTCATTTGGGGATAAAACAGGTATTTGTGGGTGAAAAGGTCCTATTTGAAGGGGGAACCCTGTATTTCTTGGAGAAGATGTGATATATTTGGGAGAAATGTGGCCTTTCTGGAAGAAACTGTCCTCTTTTGGGGATAAAAGAGGTATTTGTGGGTGAAAAGGTCCTATTTGAAGGGGGAACCCAGGTATTTCTTGGAGAAGATGTGATATATTTGGGAGCAATCGGGCATTTCTGGAAGAAAATGTCCTCTTTTGGGGATAAAAGAGGTATTTGTGGGTTAAAAGGTCCTATTTCCAGGGGAAAACCTGGTATTTCTTGGAGAAGATGTGATATATTTGGGAGAAATGAGGCATTTCTGGAAGAAAATGTCCAATTTGTGGGGAGAAGGCTGGTAGTTGTGGGTGAGAAGGTCCTATTTCAGGAGGAATCCTGGTATTTCTTGGAGAAGAGGTGATATATTTGGGAGAAATGTGGCATTTCTGGAAGAAACTGTCCTCTTTTGGGGATAAAAGAGGTATTTGTGGGTGAAAAGGTCCTATTTGAAGGGGGAAAGCTGGTATTTCTTGGAGAAGATGTGATATATTTGGGAGAAATGTGGCATTTCTGGAAGAAACTGTCCTATTTTGGGGATAAAAGAGGTATTTCATGGAGAAAAGGTCCTAATTCAAGGGGGAAACCTGGTATTTCTTGGAGAAGATGTGATATATTTGGGAGAAATGTGGCATGTCTGGAAGAAACTGTCGTATTTTGGGGATAAAACAGGTATTTCTGTGTGAAAAGTTCCTATTTGAAGGGGAAAGCTGGTATTTCTTGGAGAAGATGTGATATATTTGGGAGAAATGTGGCATTTCTGGAAGAAACTGTCCTATTTTGGGGATAAAAGAGGTATTTGTAGGTGAGAAGGTCCTATTTCCCCGGGGAAACCTGGTATTTCTTGGAGAAGATGTGATATATTTGGGAGAAATGTGGCCTTTCTGGAAGAAACTGTCCTCTTTTGGGGATAAAAGAGGTATTTGTGGGTGAAAAGGTCCTATTTGAAGGGGGAACCCTGGTATTTCTTGGAGAAGATGTGATATATTTGGGAGCAATCGGGCATTTCTGGAAGAAAATGTCCTCTTTTGGGGATAAAAGAGGTATTTGTGGGTGAAAAGGTCCTATTTCCAGGGAAAACCTGGTATTTCTTGGAGAAGATGTGATATATTTGGGAGAAATGTGGCATTTCTGGAAGAAAATGTCCAATTTGTGGGGAGAAGGCTGGTAGTTGTGGGTGAGAAGGTCCTATTTCAGGAGGAATCCTGGTATTTCTTGGAGAAGAGGTGATATATTTGGGAGAAATGTGGCATTTCTGGAAGAAACTGTCCTCTTTTGGGGATAAAAGAGGTATTTGTGGGTGAAAAGGTCCTATTTGAAGGGGGAACCCTGGTATTTCTTGGAGAAGATGTGATATATTTGGGAGAAATGTGGCATTTCTTGAAGAAACTGTCCTCTTTTGGGGATAAAACAGGTATTTGTGGGTGAAAAGGTCCTATTTGAAGGGGGAAAGCTGGTATTTCTTGGAGAAGAGGTGATATATTTGGTAGAAATGTGCCATTTCTGGAAGAAACTGTCCTCTTTTGGGGATAAAAGAGGTATTTGTGGGTGAAAAGGTCCTATTTGAAGGGGGAAACGTGGTATTTCTTGGAGAAGATGGGATATATTTGGGAGAAATGTGGCATGTCTGGAAAAAAATGTCCAATTTGGGGGGAGAAGGCTTGTAGTTTTCGGTGAGAAGGTCCTATTTCAGGAGGAATCCTGGTATTTCTTGGTGAAGATGTGATATATTTGGGAGAAATGTGGCATTTGTGGAAGAAAATGTCCAGTTTCGGGGGAGAAGGCTGGTAGTTTTGGGTGAGAAGGTCCTATTTCAGGAGGAACCCTGGCATTTCTTGGAGAAGATGTAATCTATTTGGGAGAAATGTGGCCTTTCCGGAAGAAACTGTCCTATTTTGGGGATAAAAGAGGTATTAGTGGTTGAAAAGATCCTATTTCCAGGGGGAACCCTGGTATTTCTTGGAGAAGATGTGATATATTTGGGAGAAATGTGGCATTTCTGGAAGAAACTGTCGTATTTTGGGGATAAAACAGGTATTTCTGTGTGAAAAGGTCCTATTTGAAGGGGGAAAGCTGGTATTTCTTGGAGAAGATGTGATCTATTTGGGAGAAATGTGGCATTTCTGGAAGAAACTGTCCTCTTTTGGGGATACAAGAGGTATTTGTAGGTGAGAAGGTCCTATTTCCCCAGGGAAACCTGGTATTTCTTGGAGAAGATGTGATATATTTGGGAGAAATGAGGCATTTGTGGAAGAAACTGTCCAATTTGTGGGAATAAGGCTGGTAGTTGTGGGTGAGAAGGTCCTATTTCAGGAGGAATCCTGGTATTTCTTGGAGAAGATGTGATATATTTGGGAGAAATGTGGCATTTCTGCAAGAAACTGTCCTCTTTGGGGGATAAAAGAGGTATTTGTGGGTGAAAAGGTCCTATTTGAAGGGGGAAAGCTGGTATTTCTTGGAGAAGATGTGATCTATTTGGGAGAAATGTGGCCTTTCTGGAAGAAACTGTCCTCTTTTGGGGATAAAAGAGGTATTTGTGGGTGAAAAGGTCCTATTTGAAGGGGGAACCCTGGTATTTCTTGGAGAAGATGTGATATATTTGGGATGAATCGGGCATTTCTGGAAGAAACTGTCCTCTTTTGGGGATAAAAGAGGTATTTGTGGGTGAAAAGGTCCTATTTCCAGGGGAAAACCTGGTATTTCTTGGAGAAGATGTGATATATTTGGGAGAAATGAGGCATTTCTGGAAGAAAATGTCCAATTTGTGGGGAGAAGGCTGGTAGTTGTGGGTGAGAAGGTCCTATTTCAGGAGGAATCCTGGTATTTCTTGGAGAAGAGGTGATATATTTGGGAGAAATGTGGCATTTCTGGAAGAAACTGTCCTCTTTTGGGGATAAAAGAGGTATTTGTGGGTGAAAAGGTCCTATTTGAAGGGGGAAACGTTGTATTTCTTGGAGAAGATGTGATATATTTGGGAGAAATGTGGCATTTCTGGAAGAAACTGTCCTCTTTTGGGGATAAAACAGGTATTTGTGGGTGAAAAGGTCCTATTTGAAGGGGGAAACGTGGTATTTCTTGGAGAAGATGTGATCTATTTGGGAGAAATGTGGCATTTCTGGAAGAAACGGTCCTCTTTTGGGGATAAAAGAGGTATTTGTGGGTGAGAAGGTCCTATTTGAAGGGGGAACCGTGGTATTTCTTGGAGAAGATGTGATATATTTGGGAGAAATGTGTCCTTTCTGGAAGAAACTTTCCTCTTTTGGGGTAAAAGAGGTATGTGTGGGTGAAAAGGTCCTATTTGAAGGGGGAAACCTGGTATTTCTTGGAGAAGATGTGATATATTTGGGAGAAATGAGGCATTTCTGGAAGAAAATGTCCAATTTGTGGGGAGAAGGCTGGTAGTTGTGGGTGAGAAGGTCCTATTTCAGGAGGAATCCTGGTATTTCTTGGAGAAGAGGTGATATATTTGGGAGAAATGTGGCATTTCTGGAAGAAACTGTCCTCTTTTGGGGATAAAAGAGGTATTTGTGGGTGAAAAGGTCCTATTTGAAGGGGGAACCCTGGTATTTCTTGGAGAAGATGTGATATATTTGGGAGAAATGTGGCATTTCTTGAAGAAACTGTCCTCTTTTGGGGATAAAAGAGGTATTTGTGGGTGAAAAGGTCCTATTTGAAGGGGGAAACGTGGTATTTCTTGGAGAAGATGTGATCTATTTGGGAGAAATGTGGCATTTCTGGAAGAAACGGTCCTCTTTTGGGGATAAAAGAGGTATTTGTGGGTGAGAAGGTCCTATTTGAAGGGGGAAACGTGGTATTTCTTGGAGAAGATGTGATATATTTGGGAGAAATGTGGCATTTCTGGAAGAAACCGAGCTCTTTTGGGGTAAAAGAGGTATGTGTGGGTGAAAAGGTCCTATTTGAAGGGGGAAACGTGGTATTTCTTGGAGAAGATGTGATCTATTTGGGTGAAATGTGGCATTTCTGGAAGAAACTGTCCTCTTTTGGGGATAAAAGAGGTATTTGTGGGTGAAAAGGTCCTATTTGAAGGGGGAAACGTGGTATTTCTTGGAGAAGATGTGATATATTTGGGAGAAATCTGGCATTTCTGGAAGAATATGTCCAATTTGAGGGATAAAACAGGTATTTGTTTGTGAAAATGTCCAATTTTATGTTGGAAACCTGGTATTTCTTGGAGAAGATGTGATATATTTGGGAGAAATGTGGCATGTCTGGAAGAAACTGTCCTCTTTTGGGGATAAAAGAGGTATTTGTGGGTGAAAAGGTCCTATTTGAATGGGGAAACGTGGTATTTCTTGGAGAAGATGTGGTATATTTGGGAGAAATGTGGCATTTCTGGAAGAAACTGTCCTCTTTTGGGGATAAAACAGGTATTTGTGGGTGAAAACGTTGTATTTGAAGGGGGAAACCTGTTATTTCTTGTAGAAGATGTGATCTATTTGGGAGAAATCTGGCATTTCTGGAAGAAACTGTCCTATTTTGGGGATAAAAGAGGTATTTGTGGGTGAAACGGACCTATTTGAATTTGGAAACCTGGTATTTCTTGGAGAAGATGTGATATATTTGGGAGAAATGTGGCATTTCTGGAAGAAACTGTCCTCTTTTGGGGATAAAAGAGGTATTTGTGGGTGATAAGTTCTTATTTGAAGGGGGAACCCTGGTATTTCTTGGAGGAGATGTGATATATTTTGGAGAAATGTGGCATTTCTGGAGGAAACTGTCCTATTTTGGGGATAAAACAGGTATTTGTGGGTGAAAAGGACCTATTTGAAGGGGGAAACCTGGTATTTCTTGGAGAAGAGGTGATGTATTTGGTAGAAATGTGCCATTTCTGGAAGAAACTGTCCTCTTTTGGGGATAAAAGAGGTATTTGTGGGTGAAAAGGTCCTATTTGAAGGGGGAAACCTGGTATTTCTTGGAGAAGATGTGATATATTTGGGAGAAATGTGGCATGTCTGGAAAAAAATGTCCAATTTGGGGGGAGAAGGCTTGTAGTTTTCGGTGAGAAGGTCCTATTTCAGGAGGAATCCTGGTATTTCTTGGCGAAGATGTGATATATTTGGGAGAAATGTGGCATTTGTGGAAGAAAATGTCCAGTTTCGGGGGAGAAGGCTGGTAGTTTTGGGTGAGAAGGTCCTATTTCAGGAGGAATCCTGGCATTTCTTGGAGAAGATGTGATCTATTTGGGAGAAATGTGGCCTTTCCGGAAGAAACTGTCCTCTTTTGGGGATAAAAGAGGTATTTCATGGAGAAATGGTCCTAATTCAAGGGGGAAACGTGGTATTTCTTGGAGAAGATGTGATATATTTGGGAGAAATGTGGCATTTCTGGAAGAAACTGTCCTCTTTTGGGGATAAAACAGGTATTTCTGTCTGAAAAGGTCCTATTTGAAGGGGGAAAGCTGGTATTTCTTGGAGAAGATGTGATATATTTGGGAGAAATGTGGCATTTCTGGAAGAAACTGTCCTATTTTGGGGATAAAAGAGGTATTTGTAGGTGAGAAGGTCCTATTTCCCCTGGGAAAGCTGGTATTTCTTGGAGAAGATGTGATCTATTTGGGAGAAATGTGGCATTTCTGGAAGAAACTGTCCAATTTGTGGGAATAAGGCTGGTAGCTGTGGGTGAGAAGGTCCTATTTCAGGAGGAATCCTGGTATTTCTTGGAGAAGATGTGATCTATTTGGGAGAAATGTGGCATTTCTGGAAGAAACTGTCCTCTTTTGGGGATAAAAGAGGTATTTGTGGGTGAAAAGGTCCTATTTGAAGGGGGAAAGCTGGTATTTCTTGGAGAAGATGTGATATATTTGGGAGAAATGTGGCCTTTCTGGAAGAAACTGTCCTCTTTTGGGGATAAAAGAGGTATTTGTGGGTGAAAAGGTCCTATTTGAAGGGGGAACCCTGGTATTTCTTGGAGAAGATGTGATATATTTGGGAGCAATCGGGCATTTCTGGAAGAAAATGTCCTCTTTTGGGGATAAAAGAGGTATTTGTGGGTGAAAAGGTCCTATTTGAAGGGGGAAACCTGGTATTTCTTGGAGAAGATGTGATATATTTGGGAGAAATGTGGCATTTCTGGAAGAAAATGTCCAATTTGTGGGGAGAAGGCTGGTAGTTGTGGGTGAGAAGGTCCTATTTCAGGAGGAATCCTGGTATTTCTTGGAGAAGAGGTGATATATTTGGGAGAAATGTGGCATTTCTGGAAGAAACTGTCCTCTTTTGGGGATAAAAGAGGTATTTGTGGGTGAAAAGGTCCTATTTGAAGGGGGAAAGCTGGTATTTCTTGGAGAAGATGTGATATATTTGGGAGAAATGTGGCCTTTCTGGAAGAAACTGTCCTATTTTGGGGATAAAAGAGGTATTTGTGGGTGAAAAGGTCCTATTTCAAGGGGGAAACCTGGTATTTCTTAAAGAAGATGTGATATATTTGGGAGAAATGTGGCCTTTCTGGAAGAAACTGTCCTCTTTTGGGGACAAAACAGGTATTTGTGGGTGAAAAGGTCCTTTTGAAGGGGGAACCCTGGTATTTCTTGGAGAAGATGTGATCTATTTGGGAGAAATGTGGCATTTCTGGAAGAAACTGTCCTCTTTTGGGGATAAAAGAGGTATTTGTGGGTGAAAAGTTCCTATTTGAAGGGGGAAACGTGGTATTTCTTGGAGAAGATGTGATATATTTGGGAGAAATGTGGCATGTCAGGAAGAAAATGTCCTGTTTTGGGGATAAAACAGGTATTGGTGGGAGAAAATGTCCTATTTCTAGGGGGAAACGTGGTATTTCTTGGAGGAGATGTGATCTATTTGGGAGAAATGTGGCATGTCTGGAAGAAACTGTCCTCTTTTGGGGATAAAAGAGGTACTTGTGGGTGAAAAGGTCCTATTTGAAGTTGGAAACCTGGTATTTCTTGGAGAAGATGTGATCTATTTGGGAGAAATGTGGCATGTCTGGAAGAAACTGTCCTCTTTTGGGGATAAAAGTGGTATTTGTGGGTGATAAGGTCCTATTTGAAGGGGGAAACCTGGTATTTCTTGGAGAAGATATGATATATTTGGGAGAAATGTGGCATTTCTGGAAGAAACTGTCCTCTTTTGGGGATAAAAGAGGTATTTGTGGGTGAAAAGGTCCTATTTGAAGGGGGAAACGTGGTATTTCTTGGAGAAGATGTGGTATATTTGGGAGAAATGTGGCCTTTCTGGAAGAAACTGTCCTCTTTTGGGGATAAAACAGGTATTTGTGGGTGATAAGGTCCTATTTGAAGGGGGTATCCTGGTATTTTTTGGAGAAGATGTGATATGTTTGGGTGAAATGTGGCATTTCTGGACGTAACTGTTCTATTTTGGGGATAAAAGAGGTATTTGTAGGTGAAAAGGACCTATTTGAAGGGGGAAAGCTGGTATTTCTTGGAGAAGATGTGATATATTTGGGTGATATGTGGCCTTTCTGGAAGAAAATGTCCTATTTGGGGGGAGAAGGCTGGTATTTGTGGGAGAAAAGGTCCTATTTCAGGAGGAATCCTGGTATTTCTTGGAGGAGATGTGATCTATTTGGGAGAAATCTGGCATTTCTGGCAGAAACTGTCCTATTTTGGGGATAAAAGAGGTATTTGTGGTTGAAAAGTTCCTATTTCAAGGGGTAAGCTGGTATTTCTTGGAGAAGATGTGATATATTTGGGAGAAATGTGGCATTTCTGGAAGAAACTGTCCTCTTTTGGGGATAAAAGAGGTATTTGTGGGTGAAAAGGTCCTATTTGAAGGGGGAAACCTGTTATTTCTTGGAGAAGATATGATATATTTTGGAGAAATCTGGCATTTCTGGAAGAATATGTCCAATTTGAGGGATAAAACAGGTATTTGTTGGTGAAAAGGTCCTATTTGAAGGGGGAAACGTGGTATTTCTTGGAGAAGATGTGATCTATTTGGGAGAAATGTGGCATTTCTGGAAGAAACTGTCCTCTTTTGGGGATAAAACAGGTATTTGTGGTTGAAAAGGTCCTATCTGAAGGGGGAAACGTGGTATTTCTTGGAGAAGATGTGGTATATTTGGGAGAAATGTGGCATTTCTGGAAGAAACTGTCCTCTTTTGGGGATAAAAGAGGTATTTGTGGGTGATAAGGTCCTATTTGAAGGGGGTATCCTGGTATTTCTTGGAGAAGATGTGATATGTTTGGGTGAAATGTGGCATTTCTGGACGTAACTGTTCTATTTTGGGGATAAAAGAGGTATTTGTAGGTGAAAAGGACCTATTTGAAGGGGGAAAGCTGGTATTTCTTGGAGAAGATGTGATATATTTGGGAGAAATGTGGCCTTTCTGTAAGAAAATGTCCTATTTGTGGGAGAAGGCTGGTATTTGTGGGAGAAAAGGTCCTATTTCAGGAGGAATCCTGGTCTTTCTTGGAGGAGATGTGATCTATTTGGGAGAAATGTGGCATTTCTGGAAGAATATGTCCTATTTTGGGGATAAAGAGGTATTTGTGGGTGAAAAGGTACTATTTGACGGGGGAAAGCTGGTATTTCTTGGAGAAGATGTGATATATTAGGGAGAAATGTGGCATTTCTGGAAGAAACTGTCCTCTTTTGGGGATAAAAGAGGTATTTGTGGGTGAAAATTTCCTATTTGAAGGGGGAAACCTGGTATTTCTTGGAGAAGATATGATATATTTGGGAGAAATTTGGCATTTCTGGAAGAAACTGTCCTATTTGGGGGAGAAGGCTGGTAGTTGTGGGAGAAAAGGTCGTATTTCAGGAGGAATCCTGGTATTTCTTGGAGGAGATGTGACATGTTTGGGAGAAAAGTGGCATTTCTGGAAGAAACTGTCCTCTTTTGGGGATAAAAGAGGTATTTGTGGGTGAAAACGTTGTATTTGAAGGGGGAAACCAGGTATTTCTTGGAGAAGATGTGATCTATTTGGGAGAAATCTGGCATTTCTGGAAGAAACTGTCCTCTTTTGGGGATAAAAGAGGTATTTGTGGGTGAAAAGGTCCTATTTGAAGGGGGAAACCTGGTATTTCTTGGAGAAGATGTGATCTATTTGGGAGAAATGTGGCATTTCTGGAAGAAACTGTCCTCTTCTGGGGATAAAAGAGGTATTTGTGGGTGATAAGGTCCTATTTGAAGGGGGAAACGTGGTATTTCTTGGAGAAGATGTGATATATTTGGGAGAAATGTGGCATTTCTGGAAGAATATGACCAAATTGTGGGATAAAACAGGTATTTGTGGTTGAATAGGTCCTATTTGAAGGGGGAAACCTGGTATTTCTTGGAGAAGATGTGATCTATTTGGGAGAAATATGGCATGTCTGGAAGAAACTGTCCTATTTTGGGGATAAAAGAGGTATTTGTGGGAGAAAAGGTCCTATTTGAAGGGGGAAACGTGGTATTTCTTGGAGAAGATGTGGTATATTTGGGAGACATGTGGCATTTCTGGCAGAAGCTGTCCTCTTTTGGGGATAAAACAGGTATTTGTGGGTGAAAAGGTCCTATTTGATGGGGGAAACCTGGTATTTCTTGGAGAAGATGTGATCTATTTGGGAGAAATATGGCCTTCCTGGAAGAAACTGTCCTCTTTTGGGGATAAAACAGGTATTTGTGGTTGAAAAGGTCCTATCTGAAGGGGGAAACGTGGTATTTCTTGGAGAAGATGTGGTATATTTGGGAGAAATGTGGCATTTCTGGAAGAAACTGTCCTCTTTTGGGGATAAAAGAGGTATTTGTGGGTGATAAGGTCCTATTTGAAGGGGGTATCCTGGTATTTCTTGGAGAAGATGTGATATGTTTGGGTGAAATGTGGCATTTCTGGACGTAACTGTTCTATTTTGGGGATAAAAGAGGTATTTGTAGGTGAAAAGGACCTATTTGAAGGGGGAAAGCTGGTATTTCTTGGAGAAGATGTGATATATTTGGGTGATATGTGGCCTTTCTGTAAGAAAATGTCCTATTTGTGGGAGAAGGCTGGTATTTGTGGGTGAAAAGGTCCTATTTCAGAAGGAATCCTGGTCTTTCTTGGAGGAGATGTGATCTATTTGGGAGAAATCTGGCATTTCTGGAAGAATATGTCCTATTTTGGGGATAAAGAGGTATTTGTGGGTGAAAAGGTCCTATTTGACGGGGGAAAGCTGGTATTTCTTGGAGAAGATGTGATATATTTGGGAGAAATGTGGCATTTCTGGAAGAAACTGTCCTCTTTTGGGGATAAAACAGGTATTTCTGGGTGAAAATTTCCTATTTGAAGGGGGAAACCTGGTATTTCTTGGAGAAGATATGATATATTTGGGAGAAATTTGGCATTTCTGGAAGAAACTGTCCTATTTGGGGGGAGAAGGCTGGTAGTTGTGGGAGAAAAGGTCGTATTTCAGGAGGAATCCTGGTATTTCTTGGAGGAGATGTGACATGTTTGGGAGAAATGTGGCATTTCTGGAAGAAACTGTCCTATTTTGGGGATAAAAGAGGTATTTGTGGGTGAAAACGTTGTATTTGAAGGGGGAAACCAGGTATTTCTTGGAGAAGATGTGATATATTTGGGAGAAATGTGGCATTTCTGGAAGAAACTGTCCTCTTTTGGGGATAGAACAGGTATTTGTGGGTGAAAAGGTCCTATTTGAAGGGGGAAACGTGGTATTTCTTGGAGAAGATGTGATCTATTTGGGTGAAATGTGGCATTTCTGGAAGAAACTGTCCTCTTCTGGGGATAAAAGAGGTATTTGTGGGTGATAAGGTCCTATTTGAAGGGGGAAACGTGGTATTTCTTGGAGAAGATGTGATCTATTTGGGAGAAATGTGGCATTTCTGGAAGAATATGACCAAATTGTGGGATAAAACAGGTATTTGTGGTTGAAAAGGTCCTATTTGAAGGGGGAAACCTGGTATTTCTTGGAGAAGATGTGATCTATTTGGGAGAAATATGGCATGTCTGGAAGAAACTGTCCTATTTTGGGGATAAAAGAGGTATTTGTGGGAGAAAAGGTCCTATTTGAAGGGGGAAACGTGGTATTTCTTGGAGAAGATGTGGTATATTTGGGAGACATGTGGCATTTCTGGCAGAAGCTGTCCTCTTTTGGGGATAAAACAGGTATTTGTGGGTGAAAAGGTCCTTTTTGATGGGGGAAACCTGGTATTTCTTGGAGAAGATGTGATCTATTTGGGAGAAATGTGGCATTCCTGGAAGAAACTGTCCTCTTTTGGGGATAAAACAGGTATTTGTGGCTGAAAAGGTCCTATCTGAAGGGGGAAACGTGGTATTTCTTGGAGAAGATGTGATATATTTGGGAGAAATGTGGCCTTTCTGGAAGAAAATGTCCAATTTGGGGGGAGAAGGCTGGTAGTTTTGGGTGAGAAGGTCCTATTTCAGGAGGAATCCTGGTATTTCTTGGAGAAGATGTGATATATTTGGGAGAAATGTGGCCTTTCCGGAAGAAACTGTCCTCTTTTGGGGATAAAAGAGGTATTAGTGGTTGAAAAGGTCCTATTTGAAGGGGGAAAGGTGGTATTTCTTGGAGAAGATGTGATATATTTGGGAGAAATGTGGCATTTCTGGAAGAAAATGTACTCTTTTGGGGATAAAAGAGGTATTTCATGGAGAAAAGGTCCTAATTCAAGGGGGAAAGCTGGTATTTCTTGGAGAAGATGTGATATATTTGGGAGAAATGTGGCCTCTATATAAGAAACTGTCGTATTTTGGGGATAAAAGAGGTATTTGTGGGTGAAAAGGTCCTATTTGAAGGGGGAAACCTGTTATTTCTTGGAGAAGATGTGATATATTTGGGAGAAATGTGCCATTTCTGGAAGAAAATGTCCTATTTGGGGGGAGAAGTCTGGTAGTTGTGGGTGAGAAGGTCCTATTTCAGGAGGAATCCTGGCATTTCTTGGAGAAGATGTGATATATTTGGGAGAAATGTGGCATGTCTGGAAGAAGCTGTCCTATTTTGGGGATAAAACAGGTATTTGTGGGTGAAAACGTCCTATTTGAAGGGGGAAACGTGGTATTTCTTGGAGAAGATGTGATATATTTGGGAGAAATGTGGCATGTCTGTAAGAAAATGTCCTCTTTTGGGGATAAAACAGGTATTTGTGGGAGAAAAGGTCCTATCTGAAGGGGGAAACCTGCTATTTCCTGGAGAAGATGTGATCTATTTGGGAGAAATGTGGCCTTTCTGGAAGAAAATGTCCAATTTGGGTCGAGAAGGCTGGTAGTTTTGGGTGAGAAGGTCCTATTTCAGGAGGAATCCTGGTATTTCTTGGAGAAGATGTGATATATTTGGGAGAAATGTTTCATTTCTGGAAGAAAATGTCCAATTTGGGGGGAGAAGGCTGGTAGTTTTGGGTGAGAAGGTCCTATTTCAGGAGGAATCCTGGTATTTCTTGGAGAAGATGTGATATATTTGGGAGAAATGTGGCCTTTCTGGAAGAAACTGTCCTCTTTTGGGGATAAAAGAGGTATTAGTGGTTGAAAAGGTCCTATTTGAGGGGGGAAAGCTGGTATTTGTTGGTGAAGAAGTGATATATTTGGGAGAAATGTGGCATTTCTGAAAGAAAAAGTCCTCTTTTGGGGATAAAAGAGGTATTTCATGGAGAAAAGGTCCTAATTCAAGGGGGAAACCTGGTATTTCTTGGAGAAGATGTGATATATTTGGGAGAAATGTGGCATTTCTGGAAGAAACTGTCGTATTTTGGGGATAAAACAGGTATTTGTGGTTGAAAAGGTCCTATTTGAAGGGGGAAACCTGTTATTTCTTGGAGAAGATGTGATCTATTTGGGAGAAATGTGGCATTTCTGGAAGAAACTGTCCTCTTTTGGGGATAAAAGAGGTATTAGTTGTTGAAAAGGTCGTAATTGAAGGGGGAAACCTGGTATTTCTTGGAGAAGATGTGATATATTTGGGAGAAATGAGGCATTTCTGGAAGAAAATGTCCAATTTGTGGGGAGAAGGCTGGTAGTTGTGGGTGGGAAGGTCCTATTTCAGGAGGAATCCTGGTATTTCTTGGAGAAGATGTGATATATTTGGGAGAAATGTGGCATTTCTGGAAGAAACTGTCCTCTTTTGGGGATAAAAGAGGTATTTGTGGGTGAAAATGTCCTATTTGAAGGGGGAATGCTGGTAGTTCTTGCAGGAGATGTGATATATTTGGGAGAAATGTGGCATTTCTGGAAGAAACTGTCCTCTTTTGGGGATAAAAGAGGTATTTGTGGGAGAAAAGGTCCTATTTGAAGGGGGAACTCTGGTATTTCTTGGAGAAGATGTGATCTATTTGGGAGAAATGTGGCATTTCTGGAAGAAACTGTCCTCTTTTGGGTTTAGAACAGGTATTTGTTTGTGAAAAGGTCCTATTTGAAGGGGGAAAGCTGGTATTTCTTGGAGAAGATGTGATCTATTTGGGAGAAATGTGGCATGTCTGGAAGAAACTGTCCTCTTTTGGGGATAAAAGAGGTATTTGTGGGTGAAAAGTTCCTATTTGTAGGGGGAAACCTGGTATTTCTTGGAGAAGATGTGATATATTTGGGAGAAATGTGGCCTTTCTGGAAGAAACTGTCCTCTTTTGGGGATAAAAGAGGTATGTGTGGGTGAAAAGGTCCTATTTGAAGGGGGAAACCTGGTATTTCTTGGAGAAGATGTGATGTATTTGGGAGAAATGTGGCATTTCTGGAAGAAAATGTCCTATTTGGGGGGAGAAGCCTGCTATTAGTGGGTGAAAAGTTCCTATTTGAAGGGGGAATGCTGGTATTTCTTGGAGAAGAGGTGATATATTTGGTAGAAATGTGGCATTTCTGCAAGAAACTGTCCTCTTATGGGGATATAACAGGTATTTGTGGGTGAAAAGGTCCTATTTGAAGGGGGAAACCTGGTATTTCTTGGAGAAGATGTGATATGTTTGGGAGAAATGTGGCATTTCTGGAAGAAACTGTCCTATTTGGGGGGAGAAGGCTGGTATTTGTGGGAGAAAAGGTCCTCTTTCAGGAGGAATCCTGGTATTTCTTGGAGAAGATGTGATCTATTTGGGAGAAATGTGGCATTTCTGGAAGAAACTGTCCTATTTGAGGGATAAAGAGGTATTTGTGGGTGAAATGGTCCTTTTTGAAGGGGGAAACGTGGTATTTCTTGGAGAAGATGTGATATATTTGGGAGAAATCAGGCATTTCTGGAAGAAACTGTCCTCTTTTGGGGATCAAAGAGGTATTTGTGGGTGAAAAGGTCCTATTTGAAGGGGGAAACGTGGTATTTCTTGGAGAAGATGTGATATGTTTGGGAGAAATGTGGCATTTCCGGAAGAAAATGTCCTATTTTGGGGATAAAAGTGGTATTTGTGGGTGAAAAGTTCCTATTTGTAGGGGGAAACCTGGTATTTCTTGGAGAAGATGTGATCTATTTGGGAGAAATGTGGCCTTTCTGGAAGAAACTGTCCTCTTTTGGGGATAAAAGAGGTATTTGTGGGTGAAAAGGTCCTATTTGAAGGGGGAAACGTGGCATTTCTTGGAGAAGATGTGATCTATTTGGGAGAAATGTGGCATTTCTGGAAGAAACTGTCCTCTTTTGGGGATAAAAGAGGTATTTGTGGGTGATAAGGTCCTATTTGAAGGGGGAAAACGTGGTATTTCTTGGAGAAGATGTGGTATATTTGGGAGAAATGTGGCATTTCTTGAAGAAACTGTCCTCTTTTGGGGATAAAATAGGTACTTGTGGGTGAAAAAGTCCTATTTGAAGGGGGAAACCTGGTATTTCTTGGAGAAGATGTGGTATATTTGGGAGAAATGTGGCATTTCTGGAAGAAACTGTCCTCTTTTGGGGATAAAACAGGTATTTGAGGGTGAAAACGTTGTATTTGAACGGGGAAACCTGGTATTTCTTGGAGAAGATGTGATATATTTGGGAGAAATGTGGCATTTCTGGAAGAAACTGTCCTCTTTTGGGGATAAAAGAGGTATTTGTGGGTGAAAAGGTCCTATTTGAAGGGGGAAACGTGGTATTTCTTGGAGAAGATGTGGTATATTTGGGAGAAATGTGGCATTTCTTGAAGAAACTGTCCTCTTTTGGGGATAAAACAGGTACTTGTGGGTGAAAAAGTCCTATTTGAAGGGGGAAACCTGGTATTTCTTGGAGAAGATGTGATATGTTTGGGAGAAATGTGGCATTTCTGGAAGAAACTGTCCTCTTATGGGGATATAACAGGTATTTGAGGGTGAAAACGTTGTATTTGAAGGGGGGAAACCTGGTATTTCTTGGAGAAGATGTGATCTATTTGGGAGAAATGTGGCATGTCTGGAAGAAACTGTCCTCTTTTGGGATAAAAGAGGTATTTGTGGGTGAAAAGGTCCTATTTGAAGTTGGAAACCTGGTATTTCTTGGAGAAGATGTGATGTGATGGGGAGAAATGTGGCATTTCTGGAAGAAACTGTCCTATTTGAGGGATAAAAGAGGTATTTGTGGGTGAAAAGGTCCTATTTCAGGAGGAATCCTGGTATTTCTTGGAGAAGATGTGGTATATTTGGGGAGAAATGTGGCATTTCTGGAAGAAACTGTCCTCTTTTGGGGATAAAAGAGGTATTTGTGGGTGAAAAGGTCCTATTTGAAGGGGAAACCTGGTATTTCTTGGAGAAAATGTGGTATATTTGGGAGAAATGTGGCATGTCTGGAAGAAAGTGTCCTGTTTTGGGGATAAAGCAGGTATTTGTGGGTGAAAAGGTCCTATTTGAAGGGGGAAACGTGGTATTTCTTGGAGAAAATGTGGTATATTTGGGAGAAATGTGGCATTTCTGAAGAAACTGTCCTCTTTTGGGGATAAAACAGGTATTTGTGGTGAAAACGTTGTATTTGAAGGGGGAAACCTGTTATTTCTTGGAGAAGATGTGATCTATTTGGGAGAAATGTGGCATTTCTGGAAGAAACTGTCCTCTTTTGGGGATAAAAGAGGTATTTGTGGGTGAAAATGTCCTATTTGAAGGGGTTATCGTGTTATTTCTTGGAGAAGATGTGATATATTTGGGAGAAATGTGGCATTTCTGGAAGAAACTGTCCTCTTTTGGGGATAAAAGAGGTATTTGTGGGTGATAAGGTCCTATTTGAAGGGGGAACCCCGGTATTTCTTGGAGAAGATGTGATCTATTTGGGAGAAATGTGGCATTTCTGGAAGAAACTGTCCTCTTTTGGGGATAAAACAGGTATTTGTAGGTGAAAAGGTCCTATTTGAAGGGGGAAACGTGGTATTTCTTGGAGAAGATGTGATATATTTGGGAGAAATCTGGCATTTCAGGAAGAATATGTCCAATTTGAGGGATAAAAGAGGTATTTGTGGGAGAAAAGGTCTTATTTGACGGGGGAAAGCTGGTATTTCTTGGAGAAGATGTGATCTATTTGGGAGAAATGTGGCATTTCTGGAAGAAAATGTCCAATTTGGGGGGAGAAGGCTGGTAGTTTTGGGTGAGAAGGTCCTATTTCAGGAGGAATCCTGGTATTTCTTGGAGAAGATGTGATCTATTTGGGAGAAATGTGGCCTTTCTGGAAGAAAATGTCCAATTTGGGGGAGAAGTCTGGTAGTTTTGGGTGAGAAGGTCCTATTTCATGAGGAATCCTGGTATTTCTTGGAGAAGATGTGATATATTTGGGAGAAATGTGGCATTTCTGGAAGAAACTGTCCTCTTTTGGGGATAAAACAGGTATTTGTGGGTGAAAACGTTGTATTTGAAGGGGGAAACCTGTTATTTCTTGGAGAAGATGTGATATATTTGGGAGAAATGTGGCATTTCTGGAAGAAACTGTCCTCTTTTGGGGATAAAAGAGGTATTTCGTGGGTGAAAAGGTCCTATTTGAAGGGGGAACCCTGGTATTTCTTGGAGAAGATGTGATCTATTTGGGAGAAATGTGGCATTTCTGGAAGAAACTGTCCTCTTTTGGGGATAAAAGAGGTATTTGTGGGTGAAAAGGTCCTATTTGAAGGGGGAACCCTGGTATTTCTTGGAGAAGATGTGATATATTTGGGAGAAATGTGGCATGTCTGGAAGAAGCTGTCCTCTTTTGGGGATAAAAGAGGTATTTGTTGGTGAAAAGGTCCTATTTGAAGGGGGAAACCTGTTATTTCTTGGAGAAGATGTGGTATATTTGGGAGAAATGTGGCCTTTCTGGAAGAAACTGTCCTCTTTTGGGGATAAAACAGGTATATGTGGGTGAAAAGGTCCTATTTGAAGGGGGAAACCTGGTATTTCTTGGAGAAGATGTGATCTATTTGGGAGAAATGTGGCATTTCTGGAAGAAACTGTCCTATTTTGGGGGGAGAAGGCTGGTATTTGTGGAGAAAAGTTCCAATTTCAGGAGGAATCCTGGTATTTCTTGGAGAAGATGTGATCTATTTGGGAGAAATGTGGCATTTATGGAAGAAACTGTCCTCTTTTGGGGATAAAAGTGGTATTTGTGGGTGAAAAGGTCCTATTTGAAGTGGGAAACGTGGTATTTCTTGGAGAAGATGTGATATATTTGGGAGAAATGAGGCATTTCTTGAAGAAACTGTCCTCTTTTGGGGATAAAACAGGTACTTGTGTGTGAAAAAGTCCTATTTGAAGGGGGAACCCTGGTATTTCTTGGAGAAGCATGTGGTATATTTGGGAGAAATGTGGCATTTCTGGAAGAAACTTTCCTCTTTTGGGGATAAAACAGGTATTTGAGGGTGAAAACGTTGTATTTGAACGGGGGAAACCTGGTATTTCTTGGAGAAGATGTGATATATTTGGGAGAAATGTGGCCTGTCTGGAAGAAACTGTCCTCTTTTGGGGATAAAAGAGGTATTTGTGGGTGAAAAGGTCCTATTTGAAGTTGAAAACCTGGTATTTCTTGGAGAAGATGTGATGTGTTTGGGAGAAATGTGGCATTTCTGGAAGAAAATGTCCTATTTGAGGGATAAAAGAGGTATTTGTGGGTGAAACGGTCCTATTTCAGGAGGAATCCTGGTATTTCTTGGAGAAGATGTGATATATTTGGGAGAAATGTGGCATGTCTGGAAGAAACTGTCCTCTTTTGGGGATAAAACAGGTATTTGTGGGTGAAAAGGTCCTATTTGAAGGGGGAAACGTTGGTATTTCTATGAGAAGATGTGGTATATTTGGGAGAAATGAGGCATTTCTGGAAGAAACTGTCCTCTTTTGGGATAAAAGAGGTATTTGTGGGTGAAAACGTTGTATTTGAAGGGGGAAACCTGTTATTTCTTGGAGAAGATGTGATATATTTGGGAGAAATCTGGCATTTCTGGAAGAAACTGTCCTCTTTTGGGGATAAAAGAGGTATTTGTGGGTGAAAAGGTCCTATTTGTAGGGGGAACCCTGGTATTTCTTGGAGAAGATGTGTATATTTGGGAGAAATGTGGCATTTCTGGAAGAAACTGTCCTCTTTTGGGGATAAAATAGGTACTTGTGGGTGAAAAGGTCCTATTTAAAGGGGGAAACCTGGTATTTCTTGGAGAAGATGTGATATATTTGGGAGAAATGTGGCATTTCTGAAGAAACTGTCCTCTTTTGGGGATAAAAGAGGTATTTGTGGGTGAAAAGGTCCTATTTGAAGGGGGAACCCTGGTATTTCTTGGAGAAGATGTGATATATTTGGGAGAAATGTGGCATTTCTGGAAGAAACTGTCCTATTTAGGGGATAAAAGAGGTATTTGTGGGTAGAAAGGT
>JASCYN010000149.1:23813415-23975101 GCA_030408155.1 Lophura swinhoii | reverse complement strand
AAATGCCAGATTTCTCCAAATAGATCACATCTCCTCCAAGAAATACCAGAATTCCTCCTGAAATAGGACCTTTTCTCCCACTAATACCTCTTTTATCCCCAAAAGAGGACAGTTTCTTCGGAAAGGCCACATTTCTCCAAATATATCACATCTTCTCCAAGAAATGCCAGGATTCCTCCTGAAATAGGACCTTCTCACCAAAACTACCAGCCTTCCTTTCCCCCGAAATTGGACATTTTCTTCCACAAATGCCACATTTCTCCCAAATATATCACATCTTCTCCAAGAAATACCAGGATTCCTCTTGAAATAGGACGTTCTCACCGAAAACTACAAGCCTTCTCCCCCCAAATTGGACATTTTCTTCAGACATGCCACATTTCTCCCAAATAAATCACATCTTCTCCAAGAAATACCACGTTTCCCCCTTC
Source organism: Lophura swinhoii (assembly GCA_030408155.1). Classification (NCBI taxonomy): domain Eukaryota; kingdom Metazoa; phylum Chordata; class Aves; order Galliformes; family Phasianidae; genus Lophura; species Lophura swinhoii. Next base: position 23,974,670 of record JASCYN010000149.1, on the reverse strand, counting down.
AAATAGGACCTTTTCACCCACAAATACCTGTTTTATCCCCAAAATTGGACATTTTCTTCCAGAAAGGCCACATTTCTCCCAAATATATCACATCTTCTCCAAGAAATACCACGTTTCCCCCCTTCAAATAGGACCTTTTCAACCACAAATACCTCTTTTATCCCCAAAAGAGGACAGTTTCTTCCAGACATGCCACATTTCTCCCAAATATATCACATCTCCTCCAAGAAATACCACGGTTCCCCCTTCAAATAGGACCTTATCACCCACAAACACCTCTTTTATCCCCAAAAGAGGACAGGTTCTTCCAGAAATGCCACATTTCTCCCAAATATATCACATCTTCTCCAAGAAATACCAGGTTTCCAACTTCAAATAGGACCTTTTCACCCACAAATACCTGTTTTATCCCCAAAATAGGACAGTTTCTTCTAGAAATGCCAGATTTCTCCCAAATATAACACATCTTCTCCAAGAAATACAGGGTTCCCCCTTCAAATAGGACCTTTTCACCACACATACCTGTTTTATCCCAAAAGAGGACAGTTTCTTCCAGAAATGCCACATTTCTCCCAAATATACCACATCTTCTCCAAGAAATACCAGGGTTCCCCCTTCAAATAGGACCTTTTCACCCACAAATACCTCTTTTATCCCCAAAAGAGGACCGTTTCTTCCAGAAATGCCACATTTCTCCCAAATAGATCACATCTTCTCCAAGAAATACCAGCTTTCCCCCTTCAAATAGGACCTTTTCACCCACAAATACCTCTTTTATCCCCAAAAGAGGACAGTTTCTTCCAGAAATGCCACATTTCTCCCAAATATATCACATCTTCTCCAAGAAATACCGGGATTCCTCCTGAAATAGGACCTTCTCACCCACAACTACCAGCCCTCTCCCCACAAATTGGACATTTTCTTCCAGAAATGCCACATTTCTCCCAAATAGATCACATCTTCTCCAAGAAATACCAGGCTTCCCCCTTCAAATAGGACCTTTTCTCCATGAAATACCTCTTTTATCTCCAAAATAGGACAGTTTCTTCCAGACATGCCACATTTCTCCCAAATATATCACATCTTCTCCAAGAAATAACAGGTTTCCCCCTGGAAATAGGGCCTTTTCTCCCACAAATACCTGTTTTATGCCCAAAATACGACAGTTTCTTCCAGAAATGCCACATTTCTCCCAAATAGATCACATCTTCTCCAAGAAATACCAGGTTTCCCCCTTCAAATAGGACCTCTTCAACCACTAATACCTCTTTTATCCCCAAAAGAGGACAGTTTCTTCCGGAAAGACCACATTTCTCCCAAATATATCACATCTTCTCCAAGAAATGCCAGGATTCCTCCTGAAATAGGACCTTCTCACCCAAAACTACCAGCCTTCTCCCCCCAAATTGGAGATTTTCTTCGAGAAATGCCTCATTTCTCCCAAATATATCACATCTTCTCCAAGAAATACCAGTTTTCCCCCTTCAAATAGGACCTTTTCAACCACAAATACCTCTTTTATCCCCAAAAGAGGACAGTTTCTTCCAGACATGCCACATTTCTCCCAAATATATCACATCTTCTCCAAGAAATACCAGGGTTCCCCCTTCAAATAGGACCTTTTCACCCACAAATACCTCTTTTATCCCCAAAAGAGGACAGTTTCTTCCAGAAATGCCACATTTCTCCCAAATAGATCACATCTTCTCCAAGAAATACCAGGGTTCCCCCTTCAAATAGGACCTTTTCAACCACAAATACCTGTTTTATCCCCCAAATAGGACAGTTTCTTCCAGAAATGCCACATTTCTCCCAAATATATCATATCTTCTCCAAGAAATACCAGGATTCCTCCTGAAATAGGACCTTCTCACCCACAACTACCAGCCTTCTTCCCACAAATTGGACATTTTCTTCCAGAAATGCCTCATTTCTCCCAAATATATCACATCTTCTCCAAGAAATACCACGTTTCCCCCTTCAAATAGGACCTTCTCACCCACAAATACCTCTTTTATCCCCAAAAGAGGACAGTTTCTTCCAGAAATGCCACATTTCTCCCAAATATATCACATCTTCTCCAAGAAATACCAGGTTTCCAACTTCAAATAGGACCTTTTCACCCACAAATACCTGTTTTATCCCCAAAATAGGACAGTTTCCTCCAGAAATGCCAGATTTCTCCCAAATATAACACATCTTCTCCAAAAAATACCAGGTTTCCCCCTTCAAATAGGACCTTTTCACCCACACATACCTGTTCTATCCCCAAAATAGGACAGTTTCTTCCAGAAATGCCACATTTCTCCCAAATATACCACATCTTCTCCAAGAAATACCAGGGTTCCCCCTTCAAATAGGACCTTTTCACCCACAAATACCTCTTTTATCCCCAAAACAGGACAGTTTCTTCCAGAAATGCCACATTTCTCCCAAATATATCACATCTTCTCCAAAAAATACCAGGGTTCCCCCTTCAAATAGGACCTTTTCACACAGAAATACCTGTTTTATCCCCAAAATACGACAGTTTCTTCCAGAAATGCCACATTTCTCCCAAATATATCACATCTTCTCCAAGAAATACCAGCTTTCCCCCTTCAAATAGGACCTTTTCAACCACAAATACCTCTTTATCCCCAAAATAGGACAGTTTCTGCCAGAAATGCCATATTTCTCCCAAATAGATCACATCTCCTCCAAGAAATACCAGGATTCCTCCTGAAATAGAACCTTTTCTCCCACAAATACCAGCCTTCTCCCCCCAAATAGGACATTTTCTTCCAGAAAGGCCACATATCACCCAAATATATCACATCTTCTCCAAGAAATACCAGCTTTCCCCCTTCAAATAGGTCCTTTTCACCCACAAATACCTCTTTTATCCCCAAAATAGAACAGTTTCTTCCAGAAATGCCACATTTCACCCAAACATATCACATCTTCTCCAAGAAATACCAGGATACCCCCTTCAAATAGGACCTTATCACCCACAAATACCTCTTTTATCCCCAAAAGAGGACAGTTTCTTCCAGAAATGCCACATTTCTCCCAAATATACCACATCTTCTCCAAGAAATACCACGGTTCACCCTTCAAATAGGACCTTTTCACCCACAAATACCTCTTTTATCCCCAAAAGAGGACAGTTTCTTCCAGAAATGCCACATTTCTCCCAAATATATCACATCTTCTCCAAGAAATACCACGTTTCCCCCTTCAAATAGGACCTTTTCAACCACAAATACCACTTTTATCCCCAAAATATGACAGTTTCTGCCAGAAATGCCACATTTCTCCCAAACATATCACATCTTCTCCAAGAAATACCACGTTTCCTCCTTGAAATAGGACCTTTTCACCCACAAATACCTCTTTTATCCCCAAAATTGGACATTTTCTTCCAGAAATGCCACATTTCTCCCAAACATATCACATCTTCTCCAAGAAATACCACGGTTCACCCTTCAAATAGGACCTTTTCACCCACAAATACCTCTTTTATCCCCAAAAGAGGACAGTTTCTTCCAGAAATGCCACATTTCTCCCAAATAGATCACATCTTCTCCAAGAAATACCAGGTTTCCCCCTTCAAATAGGACCTTTTCACCCAAAAATACCACTTTTATCCCCAAAATAGGACAGTTTCTTCCAGACATGCCACATTTCTCCCAAATAGATCACATCTTCTCCAAGAAATACCAGGGTTTCCCCTTCAAATAGGACCTTTTCACCCACAAATACCTCTTTTATCCCCAAAATTGGACACTTTCTTCCAGAAATGCCACATTTCTCCCAAATATATCACCTCTTCTCCAAGAAATACCAGGATTCCTCCAGAAATAGGACCTTTTCACCCACAACTACCAGCCTTCTCCCCACAAATTGGACATTTTCTTCCAGAAATGCCTCATTTCTCCCAAATATATCACACCTTCTCCAAGAAATACCAGGTTTCCCCCTTCAAATAGGACCTTTTCACCCACAAATACATCTTTTATCCCCAAAAGAGGACAGTTTCTTCCAGAAATGCCACATATCTCCCAAACATATCACATCTTCTCCAAGAAATACCAGGGTTCCCCCTTCAAATAGGACCTTATCACCCACAAATACCTCTTTTATCCCCAAAAGAGGACAGTTTCTTCCAGAAAGGCCACATTTCTCCCAAATAGATCACATCTTCTCCAAGAAATACCAGCTTTCCCCCTTCAAATAGGACCTTTTCACCCACAAATACCTCTTTTATCCCCAAAAGAGGACAGTTTCTTCCAGAAATGCCACATTTCTCCCAAATATATCACATCTTCTCCAAGAAATACCAGGTTTCCACCTTGAATTAGGACCTTTTCTCCATGAAATACCTCTTTTATCCCCAAAATACGACAGTTTCTTCCAGAAATGCCACATTTCTCCCAAATATATCACATCTTCTCCAAGAAATACCACGTTTCCCCCTTCCAATAGGACCTTTTCTACCACTAATACCTCTTTTATCCCCAAAAGAGGACAGTTTCTTCCGGAAAGGCCACATTTCTCCCAAATATATCACATCTTCTCCAAGAAATGCCAGGATGCCTCCTGAAATAGGACCTTCTCACCCAAAACTACCAGCCATCTCCCCCGAAATTGGACATTTTCTTCCAGAAATGCCACATTTCTCCCAAATATATCACATCTTCTCCAAGAAATACCAGGATTCCTCTTGAAATAGGACCTTCTCACCGAAAACTACAAGCCTTCTCCCCCCAAATTGGACATTTTCTTCCAGACATGCCACATTTCTCCCAAATATATCACATCTTCTCCAAGAAATACCAGCTTTCCCCCTTCAAATAGGACCTTTTCACACAGAAATACCTGTTTTATCCCCAAAATAGGACATTTTCTTCCAGAAAGGCCACATTTCTCCCAAATATATCACATCTTCTCCAAGAAATACCAGGGTTCCCCCTTCAAATAGGACCTTTTCACCCACAAATACCTCTTTTATCCCCAAAAGAGGACAGTTTCTTCCAGACATGCCACATTTCTCCCAAATAGATCACATCTCCTCCAAGAAATACCAGGGTTCCCCCTTCAAATAGGACCTTATCACCCACAAATACCTGTTTTATCCCCAAAAGAGGACATTTTCTTCCAGAAATGCCACATTTCTCCCAAATAGATCACATCTTCTCCAAGAAATACCATGTTTCCAACTTCAAATAGGACCTTTTCACCCACAAATACCACTTTTATCCCCAGAAGAGGACAGTTTCTTCCAGACATGCCACATTTCTCCCAAATATAACACATCTTCTCCAAGAAATACCAGGTTTCCCCCTTCAAATAGGACCTTTTCACCCACACATACCTGTTTTATCCCCAAAAGAGGACAGTTTCTTCCAGAAATGCCACATTTCTCCCAAATATACCACATCTTCTCCAAGAAATACCAGGGTTCCCCCTTCAAATAGGACCTTTTCACCCACAAATACCTCTTTTATCCCCAAAAGAGGACCGTTTCTTCCAGAAATGCCACATTTATCCCAAATAGATCACATCTTCTCCAAGAAATACCAGCTTTCCCCCTTCAAATAGGACCTTTTCACCCACAAATACCTCTTTTATCCCCAAAACAGGACAGTTTCTTCCAGAAATGCCACATTTCTCCCAAATATATCACATCTTCTCCAAGAAATACCGGGATTCCTCCTGAAATAGGACCTTCTCACCCACAACTACCAGCCCTCTCCCCACAAATTGGACATTTTTTTCCAGAAATGCCTCATTTCTCCCAAATATATCACATCTTCTCCAGGAAATACCCGGATACCCCCTTCAAATAGGACCTTTTCACCCACAAATACATCTTTTATCCCCAAAAGAGGACAGTTTCTTCCAGACATGCCACATTTCTCCCAAATATATCACATCTTCTCCAAGAAATACCAGGTTTTCCCCTTCAAATAGGACCTTTTCACCCACAAATACCTGTTTTATCCCCAAAATACGACAGTTTCTTCCAGAAATGCCACATTTCTCCCAAATAGATCACATCTTCTCCAAGAAATAACAGGTTTCCCCCTGGAAATAGGACCTTTTCTCCCACAAATACCTGTTTAATTCCCAAGATACGACAGTTTCTTCCAGAAATGCCACATTTCTCCCAAATAGATCACATCTTCTCCAAGAAATACCACGCTTCCCCCTTCAAATAGGACCTTTTCAACCACTAATACCTCTTTTATCCCCAAAAGAGGACAGTTTCTTCCGGAAAGGCCACATTTCTCCCAAATATATCACATCTTCTCCAAGAAATGCCTGGATTCCTCCTGAAATAGGACCTTCTCTCCCAAAACTACCAGCCTTCTCCCCCCAAATTGGACATTTTCTTCCAGAAAGGCCACATTTCTCCCAAATATATCACATCTTCTCCAAGAAATACCAGTATTCCTCCTGAAATAGGACCTTCTCACCCAAAACTACCAGCCTTCTCCCCCCAAATTGGACATTTTCTTCCAGAAAGGCCACATTTCTCCCAAATATATCACATCTTCTCCAAGAAATACCAGCTTTCCCCCTTCAAATAGGACCTTTTCACCCACAAATACCTGTTTGATCCGCAAAATAGGACAGCTTCTTCCAGACATGCCACATTTCTCCCAAATATATCACATCTTCTCCAAGAAATACCAGGGTTCCCCCTTCAAATAGGACCTTATCACCCACAAATACCTCTTTTATCCCCAAAAGAGGACAGTTTCTTCCAGAAATGCCACATTTCTCCCAAATATATCACATCTTCTCCAAGAAATACCAGGGTTCCCCCTTCAAATAGGACCTTTTCACCCACAAATACCTCTTTTATCCCCAAAAGAGGACAGTTTCTTCAAGACATGCCACATTTCTCCCAAATATATCACATCTTCTCCAAGAAATACCAGCTTTCCTTTTTCAAATAGGACCTTTTCAACCACTAATACCTCTTTTATCCCCAAAAGAGGACAGTTTCTTCCAGAAATGCCACATTTCTCCCAAATAGATCACATCTTCTCCAAGAAATACCAGGATTCCTAGTGAAATAGGACCTTCTCACCACTAATACCAGGCTTCTCCCCCCAGATAGGACAGTTTCTTCCAGAAATGCCTCATGTCTCCCAAATATATCACATCTTCTCCAAGAAATACCAGCTTTCCCCCTTCAAATAGGACATTTTCACCCACAGATTCCTCTTTTATCCCCAAAAGAGGACAGTTTCTTCCAGAAAGGCCACATTTCTCCCAAATATAGCACATCTTCTCCAAGAAATACCAGGTTTCCCCCTGGAAATAGGACCTTTTCCACCACAAATACCTGTTTTATGCCCAAAATAGGACAGTTTCTTCCTGAAATGCCACATTTCTCCCAAATATATCACATCTTCTCCAAGAAATACCAGGTTTCCCCCTTGAATTAGGACCTTTTCTCCATGAAATACCTCTTTTATCCCCAAAAGAGGACATTTTCTTCCAGAAAGGCCACATTTCTCCCAAATATATCACATCTTCTCCAAGAAATACCAGATTTCCCCCTTCAAATAGGACCTTTTCAACCACTAATACCTCTTTTATCCCCAAAAGAGGACAGTTTCTTCCGGAAAGGCCACATTTCTCCCAAATATATCACATCTTCTCCAAGAAATGCCAGGATTCCTCCTGAAAGAGGACCTTCTCACCCAAAACTACCAGCCTTCACCCCCCAAATTGGACATTTTCTTCCAGAAAGACCACATTTCTCCCAAATATATCACATCTTCTCCAAGAAATACCAGGATTCCTCCTGAAATAGGACCTTCTCACCCAAAACTACCAGCCTTCTCCCCCCAAATTGGACATTTTCTTCCAGAAAGGCCACATTTCTCCCATATAGATCACATCTTCTCCAAGAAATACCAGGTTTCCCCCTTCAAATAGGACCTTTTCACCCACAAATACCTCTTTTATCCCCAAAAGAGGACAGTTTCTTCCAGAAATGCCACATTTCTCCCAAATATATCATATCTTCTCCAAGAAATACCAGGTTTCCCCCTTCAAATAGGAAATTTTCACCCACAAATACCTGTTTTATCCCCAAAATAGGACAGTTTCTTCCAGAAATGCCAGATTTCTCCCAAGTATATCACATCTTCTCCAAGAAATAACAGGGTTCCCCCTTCAAATAGGACATTTTCACCCACAAATACGTCCTTTATCCCCAAAATAGGACACTTTCTGCCAGAAATGCCATATTTCTCCAAATAGATCACATCTCCTCCAAGAAATACCAGGATTCCTCCTGAAATAGGACCTTTTCTCCAACAAATACCAGCCTTCTCCCCCCAAATAGGACATTTTCTTTCAGAAAGGCCACATATCACCCAAATATATCACATCTTCTCCAAGAAATACCAGCTTTCCCCCTTCAAATAGGACCTTTTCTCCCACAAATACCTGTTTTATCCCGAAAAGAGGACAGTTTCTTCCAGAAAGGCCACATTTCTCCCAAACATATCACATCTTCTCCAAGAAATACCAGGATTGCCCCTTCAAATAGGACCTTTTCAACCACAAATACCTGTTTAATCCCTCAAATTGGACATATTCTTCCAGAAATGCCAGATTTCTCCCAAATATATCACATCTTCTCCAAGAAATACCACGTTTCCCCATTCAAATAGGACCTTTTCACCCACTAATACCTCTTTTATCCCCAAAAGAGGACAGTTTCTTCCAGAAATTCCACATTTCTCCCAAATAGATCATATCTTCTCCAAGAAATACCAGCTTTCCCCCTTCAAATAGGACATTTTCTCCCACAAATACCTGTTTTATCCCCAAAAGAGGACAGTTTCTTCCAGAAAGGCCACATTTCTCCCAACTATATCACATCTTCTCCAAGAAATACCAGGATTCCCCCTTCAAATAGGACCTTTTCACCAACAAATACCTGTTTTATCCCTCAAATTGGACATATTCTACCAGAAATGCCACATTTCTCCCAAATATATCACATCTTCTCCAAGAAATACCAGGGTTTCCCCCTTCAAATAGGACCTTTTCACCCACAAATACCTGTTTTATCACCAAAATATGACAGTTACGTCCAGAAATGCCACATTTCTCCCAAATATATCATATCTTCTCCAAGAAATACCAGGTTTCCCCCTTCAAATAGGACCTTTTCACCCACAAATACCTGTTTTATCCCCAAAAGAGGACAGTTTCTGCCAGAAATGCCACATTTCTCCCAAACATATCACATCTTCTCCAAGAAATACCACGTTTCCCCCTTCAAATAGGACCTTTTCACCCACAAATACCTCTTGTATCCCCAAAATAGGACAGTTTCTTCCAGACATGCCACATTTCTCCCAAATAGATCACATCTTCTCCAAGAAATACCAGGTTTCCCCCTTGAAATTGGACCTTTTCACCCACAAGTACCTGTTTTATCCCCAAAAGAGGACAGTTTCTTCCAGACATGCCACATTTCTCCCAAATAGATCACATCTCCTCCAAGAAATACCACGGTTCCCCCTTCAAATAGGACATTTTCTACCACAAATACCTGTTTTATCCCCAAAAGAGGACAGTTTCTTCCTGACATGCCACATTTCTCCCAAATATATCACATCTTCTCCAAGAAATACCAGGTTTCCCCCTTCAAATAGGAACTTATCACCCACAAATACCTCTTTTATCCCCAAAAGAGGACAGTTTCTTCCAGAAATGCCACATTTCTCCCAAATATATCACATCTTCTCCAAGAAATACCAGTTTTCCCCCTTCAAATAGGACCTTTTCAACCACAAATACCCGTTTTGTCCCCAAAAGTGGACATTTTCTTTCAGACATGCCCCATTTCTCCCAAATAGATCACATCTTCTCCAAGAAATACCAGGTTTCCCCCTTCAAATAGGACCTTTTCACCCACAAATACCTCTTTTATCCCCAAAAGAGGACAGTTTCTTCCAGAAATGCCACATTTCTCCCAAATATATCACATCTTCTCCAAGAAATACCACGTTTCCCCCTTCAAATAGGACCTTTTCACCCACAAATACCTCTTTTATCCCCAAAAGAGGACAGTTTCTTCCAGAAATGCCACATTTCTCCCAAATATATCACCTCTTCTCCAAGAAATACCAGGATTCCTCCTGAAATAGGACCTTCTCACCCACAACTACCAGCCTTCTCCCCACAAATTGGACATTTTCTTCCAGAAATGCCTCATTTCTCCCAAATATATCACATCTTCTCCAAGAAATACCAGGGTTCCCCCTTCAAATAGGACCTTCTCACCCACAAATACCTCTTTTATCCCCAAAAGAGGACAGTTTCTTCCAGAAATGCCACATTTCTCCCAAATATATCACATTTTCTCCAAGAAATACCAGGGTTCCCCCTTCAAATAGGACCTTTTCACACAGAAATACCTCTTTTATCCCCAAAATACGACAGTTTCTTCCAGAAATGCCACATTTCTCCCAAATATATCACATCTTCTCCAAGAAATACCAGCTTTCCCCCTTCAAATAGGACCTTTTCACCCACAAATACCTCTTTATCCCCAAAATAGGACAGTTTCTGCCAGAAAGGCCAGATTTCTCCCAAATAGATCATATCTCCTCCAAGAAATACCAGGATTCCTCCTGAAATAGAACCTTTTCTCCCACAAATACCAGCCCTCTCCCCCCAAATAGGACATTTTCTTCCAGAAACGCCACATATCACCCAAATATATCACATCTTCTCCAAGAAATACCAGCTTTCCCCCTTCAAATAGGTCCTTTTCACCCACAAATACCTCTTTTATCCCCAAAATAGAACAGTTATGTCCAGAAATGCCACATTTCACCCAAACATACCACATCTTCTCCAAGAAATACCAGGATACCCCCTTCAAATAGGACCTTATCACCCACAAATACCTGTTTTATCCCCAAAAGAGGACAGTTTCTTCCAGAAATGCCACATTTCTCCCAAATATACCACATCTTCTCCAAGAAATACCACGGTTCCCCCTTCAAATAGGACCTTTTCACCCACAAATACCTGTTTTATCCCCAAAAGAGGACAGTTTCTTCCAGAAAGGCCACATTTCTCCCAAATATATCACATCTTCTCCAAGAAATACCACGTTTCCCCCTTCAAATAGGACCTTTTCACCCACAAATACCACTTTTATCCCCAAAATACGACAGTTTCTTCCAGAAAGGCCACATTTCTCCCAAACATATCACATCTTCTCCAAGAAATACCAGCTTTCCCCCTTCAAATAGGACCTTTTCACCCACAAATACCTGTTTTATCCCCAAAAGAGGACAGTTTCTTCCAGACATGCCACATTTCTCCCAAATAGATCACATCTTCTCCAAGAAATACCAGGTTTCCCCCTTCAAATAGGACCTTTTCACCCACAAGTACCTGTTTTATCCCCAAAAGAGGACAGTTTCTTCCAGACATGCCACATTTCTCCCAAATATATCACATCTCCTCCAAGAAATACCACGGTTCCCCCTTCAAATAGGACGTTTTCAACCACTAATACCTCTTTTATCCCCAAAAGAGGACAGTTTCTTCCAGACAGGCCACATTTCTCCCAAACATATCACCTCTTCTCCAAGAAATACCAGCTTTCCCCCTTCAAATAGGACCTTTTCAACCACAAATTCCTCTTTTATCCCCAAAATAGGACAGTTTCTTCCAGACATGCCACATTTCTCCCAAATAGATCACATCTTCTCCAAGAAATACCGGGATTCCTCCTGAAATAGGACCTTCTCACCCACAACTACCAGCCCTCTCCCCACAAATTGGACATTTTCTTCCATAAATGCCTCATTTCTCCAAATAGATCACATCTTCTCCAAGAAATTCCAGGCTTCCCCCTTCAAATAGGACCTTTTCTCCATGAAATACCTCTTTTCTCCCCAAAAGAGGACAGTTTCTTCCAGACATGCCAGATTTCTCCCAAATAGATCACATCTTCTCCAAGAAATACCAGGTTTTCCCCTTCAAATAGGACCTTTTCACCCACAAATACCTGTTTTATCCCCAAAAGAGGACAGTTTCTTCCAGAAATGCCACATTTCTCCCAAATATATCACATCTTCTCCAAGAAATAACAGGTTTCCCCCTTCAAATAGGACCTTTTCTCCCACAAATACCTCTTTTATGCCCAAAAGATGACAGTTTCTTCCAGAAAGGCCACATTTCTCCCAAATAGATCACATCTTCTCCAAGAAATACCAGCTTTCCCCCTTCAAATAGGACCTTTTCACCCACAAATACCTCTTTTATCCCCAAAAGAGGACAGTTTCTTCCAGACAGGCCAATTTCTCCCATATATATCACATCTTCTCCAAGAAATACCAGCTTTCCTCCATGAAATAGGACCTTTTCACCCACAAATACCTCTTTTATCCCCAAAAGAGGACAGTTTCTTCCAGAAATGCCACATTTCTCCCAAATAGATCACATCTTCTCCAAGAAATACCACGTTTCCAACTTCAAATAGGAGCTTTTCACCCACAAATACCTCTTTTATCCCCAAAAGAGGACAGTTTCTTCCAGAAATGCCACATTTCTCCCAAATAGATCACATCTTCTCCAAGAAATACCAGGATTCCTAGTGAAATAGGACCTTCTCACCCACTAATACCAGGCTTCTCCCCCCAGATAGGACAGTTTCTTCCAGAAATGCCTCATTTCTCCCAAATATATCACATCTTCTCCAAGAAATACCTGGTTTCCCCCTTCAAATAGGACCTTTTTAACCACTAATACCTTTTTTATCCCCAAAAGAGCACAGTTTCTTCCGAAAAGGCCACATTTCGCCCAAATATATCACATCTTCTCCTTGAAATGCCAGTATTCCTCCTGAAATAGGACCTTCCCACCCAAAACTACCAGCCTTCTCCCCCCAAATTGGACATTTTCTTCCAGAAAGGCCACATTTCTCCCAAATATATCACATCTTCTGCAAGAAATACCAGGATTCCTCCTGAAATAGGACCTTCTCACCCAAAACTACCAGCCTTCTCCCCCCAAATTGGACATTTTCTTCCAGAAAGGCCACATTTCTCCCATATAGATCACATCTTCTCCAAGAAATACTAGCTTTCCCCCTTCAAATAGGACCTTTTCACCCACAAATACCTCTTTTATCCCCAAATAGGACAGCTTCTTCCAGACATGCCACATTTCTCCCAAATAGATCACATCTTCTCCAAGAAATAACAGGTTTCCCCCTTCAAATCGGACCTTTTCACCCACAAATACCTCTTTTATCCCCAAAATAGGACAGTTTCTTGCAGAAATGCCACATTTCGCCCAAATATATCACATCTTCTCCAAGAAATACCAGGTTTCCCCCTTCAAGTACAACGTTTTCACCCACAAATACCTCTTTTATCCCCAAAAGAGGACAGTTTCTTCCAGAAATGCCACATTTCTCCCAAATATACCACATCTTCTTTAAGAAATACCAGGTTTCCCCCTTCAAATAGGACCTTTTCACCCACAAATACCTGTTTTATCCCCAAAAGACGACACTTTCCCCCAGAAATGCCACATTTCTCTCAAATATATCACATCTTCTCCAAGAAATGCCAGGTTTCCCCTTCAAATAGGACCTTATCACCCGCAAAAAGTTTTATCCCTCAAATTGGACATATTCTTCCAGAAATGCCACATTTCCCCAAATATAGCACATCTTCTCCAAGAAATACCACGTTTCCCCCCTTCAAATAGGACCTTTTCACCCACAAATACCTGTTTTATCCCCAAAATAGGACAGTTTCTTCCAGAAAGGCCACATTTCTCCCAAATATATCATATCTTCTCCAAGAAATACCAGCTTTCCCCCTTCAAATAGGACCTTTTCACCCACAAATACCTCTTTTATCCCCAAAATAGGACAGCTTCTTCCAGACATGCCACATTTCTCCCAAATAGATCACATCTTTTCCAAGAAATACCGGCTTTCCCCCTTCAAATCGGACCTTTTCACCACAAATACGTACTTTATCCCCAAAATAGGACACTTTCTGCCAGAAATGCCATATTTCTCCCAAATAGATCACATCTTCTCCAAGAAATACCAGCTTTCCCCCTTCAAATAGGACCTTTTCTCCCACAAATACCTGTTTTAACCCCAAAAGAGGACAGTTTCTTCCAGAAAGGCCACATTTCTCCCAAACATATCACATCTTCTCCAAGAAATACCAGGATTCCCCCTTCAAATAGGACCTTTTCACCCACAAATTCCTCTTTTATCCTTAAAATACGACAGTTTCTTCCAGAAAGGCCACATTTCTCCCAAATATATCACATCTTCTCCAAGAAATGCCAGGTTTCCGCCTTCAAATAGGACCTTTTCACCCACAAATACCTCTTTTATCCCCAAAAGAGGACAGTTTCTTCCAAAAAGGCCACATTTCTCCCAAATATATCACCTCTTCTCCAAGAAATATCAACTTTCCCCCTTCAAATAGGACATTTTCTGCCACAAATACCTGCTTTATCCCCAAAATAGGACATTTTCTTCCAGACAGGCCACATTTCTCCCAAATATATCACATCTTCTCCAAGAAATACCAGGTTTCCCCCTTCAAATAGGACCTTTTCACCCACAAATACCTGTTTTATCCCCAAAAGAGGACAGTTTCTTCAAGAAATGGCACATTTCTCCCAAATAGATCACATCTTCTCCAAGAAATACCAGGTTTTCCCCTTCAAATAGGACCTTTTCACCCACAAATACCTCTTTTATCCCCAAAAGAGGACAGTTTCTTCCAGAAATGCCACATTTCTCCCAAATAGATCACAACTCCTCCAAGAAATACCACGTTTCCCCCATCATATAGGACCTTTTCTCCATGAAATACCTGTTTTATCCCCAAAAGAGGACAGTTTCTTCCAGAAAGACCAGATTTCTAACAAATATATCACATCTTCTCCAAGAAATACCAGGTTTCCCCCTTCAAATAGGACCTTTTCACCCACAAATACCTCTTTTATCCCCAAAAGAGGACAGTTTCTTCCAGAAATGCCACATTTCTCCCAAATATATCACATCTCAAGAAATACCAGGTTTCCTCCTGAAATAGTTCCTTGTCTCCCACAGATTCCTGTTTTATCCCTTTGTTCCAAGCGACTTTTCGTTTTGGAGTGTTTATCCGATGCTACACTTCAGCATTCTATGACGAATAAAATAGAAGAGAAAAGCCCCACTAATAAGGCAGCTAGAAGTTCCAGAAGCCACACACTTTGTGCTTTCAGGGAGGACGTTCCAGAAAGTCGAGAGTTGTGGCTTGTTTCCTGCGGAGAAAAAAACCCCTGTTTTCAGGCAATGCAGGACGCTGAATTCGCTCCTTCTCGGCATTTCAGTACCGCTCCTTCGCTCTCGTGGCTCGAACGCGGCACTCGCTCTGAACCGCTCCGGAGAGTCTGCAGTTGCTGTCCGGTCCATCGCGGTTCTGCCCGAGTGCCGCTTGCAGCCTTCAGCAGCGCTCTCGTTTCTCTCGGATGCCGGGAAAGAGCGACTTCAGCCGGATGCTTTGCTCCGACGAGTGAGCGGCTTCTTCTGCGCACATCGCAGTGGAGCGCTTTTGACTTCTCCATGTGTCCATGCAGAATGCACTACGCTTCTCTCTCATTCTTATCCCTTTTTCCGAGCGACACATCGTTTTGGATTGTTTATCCGATGCTACACTTCAGCATTCTGTGACGAATAGAGTAGAAGAGAAAAGCCCCACTAATAAGGCAGCTAGAAGTTCGAGGAGCAACGCACGTAGTGCTTTCAGGGAGGACTTTCCAGAAAGTCGAGAGTTGTGGCTTGTTTCCTGCGGAGAAAAAATCCCCTGTTTTCAGGCAATGCAGGACGCTGAATTCGCTCGTTCTCGGCATAGGAATGCCGCTCCTCCTCTCTCGTGGCTCGAAAGCGGCATTTGCGCTGAACCACACCGCACAGTCTGCAGTTGCAGACTACTGAATAGCAGTCGCTCTTTCCCGGCATCCGAGAGAAACGAGAGCGCTGCTGAAGGCTGCAAGCGGCACTCGGGCAGAACCGCGATGGACCGGACAGCAACTGCAGACTCTCCGGAGCGGTTCAGAGCGAGTGCCGCGTTCGAGCCACGAGAGCGAAGGAGCGGTATTGAAATGCCGAGAAGGAGCGAATTCAGCGTCCTGCATTGCCTGAAAACAGGGGTATTTTTCTCCGCAGGAAAGAAGCCACAACTCTCGACTTTCTGGAACGTCCTCCCTGAAAGCACAACGTGTGTGGCTTCTGGAGCTTCTAGCTGCCTTATTAGTGGGGCTTTTCTCTTCTATTTTATTCGTCACAGAATGCTGAAGTGTAGCATCGGATAAACACTCCAAAACGAAATGTCGCTCGGAAGGAAGGGATAAGAATGAGAGAGAAGCGTAGTGCATTCTGCATGGACACATGGAGAAGTCAGAAGCTCTCCATTGCGATGTGCGCAGAAGAAGCCGCTCACTCGTCGGAGAAAAGCATCCGACTGAAGTCGCTCTTTCCCGGCATCCGAGAGAAACGAGAGCGCTGCTGAAGGCTGCAAGCGGCACTCGGGCAGAACCGCGATGGACCGGACAGCAACTGCAGACTCTCCGGAGCGGTTCAGAGCGAGTGACGCTTTCGAGCCACGAGAGCGAAGGAGCGGTATTCCTATGCCGAGAAGATGCGAATTCAGCCTACTGCATTGCCTGAAAACAGGGGGTTTTTTCTCCGCAGGAAACAAGCCACAACTCTCGACTTTCTGGAACGTCCTCCCTGAAAGCACAAAGTGTGTGGCTTCTGGAGCTTCTAGCTGCCTTATTAGTGGGGCTTTTCTCTTCTACTCTTTTCGTCACAGAATGCTGAAGTGTAGCATCGGATAAACACTCCAAAACGAAAAGTCGCTCGGAACAAAGGGATAAAACAGGTATTTGTGGGTGACAGGGTCCTATTTCAGGAGGAAACCTGGTATTTCTTGGAGATGTGATATATTTGGGAGAAATGTGGCATTTCTGGAAGAAACTGTCCTCTTTTGGGGATAGAACAGGTATTTGTTGGTGAAAAGGTCCTATTTGAAGGGGGAAACCTGGTATTTCTTGGAGAAGATGTGATATATTTGGGAGAAATCGGGCCTTTCTGGAAGAAACTCTTCTCTTTTGGGGACAAAACATGTATTTGTGGGTGAAAAGGTCCTTTTCAAGGGGGGAACCTGGTATTTCTTGGAGAAGATGTGATCTATTTGGGAGAAATGTGGCATTTCTGGAAGAAACTGTCCTCTTTTGGGGATAAAAGAGGTATTTGTGGGTGAAAAGGTCCTATTTGAAGGGGGAAAGTGGCATTTCTTGGGGAAGATGTGGTATATTTGGGTGAAATGTGGCATTTCTGGAAGAAACTATCCTATTTTGGGGTAAAAGAGGTATTTGTGGGTGAGAAGGTCCTATTTGCAGGGGGAAACGTGGTATTTCTTGGAGAAGATGTGATATATTTGGGAGAAATGTGGTCTTTCTAGAAGAAACTGTCCTATTTGGGGGAGAAGCCTGCTATTAGTGGGTGAAAAGGTCCTATTTGAAGGGGGAAACCTGGTATTTCTTGGAGAAGATGTGGTATATTTGGGAGAAATGTGGCAATTCTGAAAGAAACTGTCCAATTTAGGGGATAAAAGAGGTATTTGTGGGTGAAAAGGTCCTATTTGAAGGGGGAAACCTGGTATTTCTTGGAGAAGATGTGATATGTTTGGGAGAAATGTTGCCTTTCTGGAAGAAAATGTCCTATTTGGGGGGAGAAGGCTGGTATTTGTGGGAGAAAAGGTCCTATTTGAAGGGGGAAAGCAGGTATTTCTTGGAGAAGATGTGATATATTTGGGAGAAATGTGGCATTTCTGGAAGAAACTGTCCTCTTTTGGGGATAAAAGAGGTATTTGTGTGTGAAAAGGTCCTATTTGAAGGGGGAAACCTGGTATTTCTTGGAGAAGATGTGATATATTTGGGAGAAATCAGGCATATCTGGAAGAAACTGTCCTATTTTGGGGATAAAAGAATTTTTTGTGGGTGAAAAGGTCCTATTTGAAGGGGGAAAGCTGGTATTTCTTGGAGAAGATGTGATATGTTTGGGAGAAATGTGGCCTTTCTGGAAGAAACTGTCCTCTTTTGGGGATAAAAGTGGTATTTGTGGGTGATAAGGTCCTATTTGAAGGGGGAAACCTGGTATTTCTTGGAGAAGATGTGATATATTTGGGGGAAATGTGGCAAGTCAGGAAGAAACTGTCCTCTTTTGGGGATTAAAGAGGTATTAGTAGAAGAAAAGGTCCTATTTGAAGGGGGAAACGTGGTATTTCTTGGAGAAGATGTGATCTATTTGGGAGAAATGTGGCATTTCTTGAAGAAACTGTCCTATTTTGGGGATAAAAGAGGTATTTGTGTTTGAAAAGGTCCTATTTGAAGGGGGAAAGCTGGTATTTCTTGGAGAAGATGTGATATATTTGGGAGAAATGTGGCCTTTCTGGAACAAAATGTCCAATTTGGGGGGAGAAGGCTGGTAGTTGTGGGTGAGAAGGTCCTATTTCAGGAGGAATCCTGGTATTTCTTGGAGAAGATGTGATATATTTGGGAGAAATCTGGCCTTTCTGGAAGAAAATGTCCAATTTGGGGGGAGAAGGCTGGTAGTTTTGGGTGAGAAGGTCCTCTTTCAGGAGGAATCCTGGCATTTCTTGGAGAAGATGTGATATATTTGGGAGAAATGTGGCATTTCTGGAAGAAACTGTCCTCTTTAGGGGATAAAGGAGGTATTAGTGGTTGAAAACGCCCTATTTGAAGGGGAAACCTGGTATTTCTTGGAGAAGATGTGATATATTTGGGAGAAATGTGGCATGTCTGGAAAAAACTGTCCTCTTTTGGGGATAAAAGAGGTATTTGTGGGTGATAAGGTCCTATTTGAAGGGGGAAACGTGGTATTTCTTGGAGAAGATGTGATATATTTGGGAGAAATCTGGCATTCCTGGAAGAAACTGTCCTCTTTTGGGGATAAATAGGTATTTTTGGGGAAAAGGTCCTATTTGAAGGGGGAAAGCTGGTATTTCTTGGAGAAGATGTGATATATTTGGGAGAAATGTGGCATGTCTGGAAGAAAATGTCCTCCTATGGGGATAAAACAGGTATTTGTGGGTGAAAAGGTCGTATTTGAAGGGGGAAAGCTGGTATTTCTTGGAGAAGATGTGATATATTTGGGAGAAATGTGCCATTTCTGGAAGAAACTGTAGTATTTTGGGGATAAAACTGGTATTTGTGGGTGAAAAGGTCCTATTTGAAGGGGGAAACCTGGTATTTCTTGGAGAAGATGTGATGTTTGGGAGAAATGAGGCATTTCTGGAGGAAACTGTCCTCTTTTGGGATAAAAGAGGTATTTGTGGGTGAAAAGGTCCTATTTGAAGGGGGAAAGCTGGTATTTCTTGGAGAAGATGTGATATGTTTGGGAGAAATGTGGCATGTCTGGAAGAAACTGTCCTCTTTTGGGGATAAAACAGGTATTTGTGGGTGAAAAGGTTCTATTTCTAGGGGGAAACGTGGTATTTCTTGGAGAAGATGTGATCTATTTTGGAGAAATGTGGCCTTTCTGGAAGAAACTGTCCTCTTTTGGGGATAATAGAGGTATTTGTGGGTGAAAAGGTCCTATTTGAAGGGGGAACCCTGGTATTTCTTGGAGAAGATGTGATATATTTGGGAGAAATGTGGCATTTCTGGAAGAAACTGTCCTCTTTTGGGGATAAAAGTGGTATTTGTGGGTGAAAAGGTCCTATTTGAAGGGGGAAACCTGGTATTTCTTGGAGAAGATGTGATATATTTGGGAGAAATCTGGCATTCCTGGAAGAAATTGTCCTCTTTTGGGGATAAAAGTTGTTTTTTTGGGGAAAAGGTCCTATTTGAAGGGGGAAACCTGGTATTTCTTGGAGAAGATGTGATATATTTGGGAGAAATGTGGCATTTCTGGAAGAAACTGTCCTCTTATGGGGATAGAACAGGTTTTTGTGGGGGAAAAGGTCCTATTTGAAGGGGATAACCTGGTATTTCTTGGAGAAGATGTGATATATTTGGGAGAAATGTGGCATGTATGGAAGAAAATGTCCTATTTGTGGGGAGAAGGGTGGTATTTGTGGGAGAAAAGTTCCTATTTCAGGAGGAATCCTGGTATTTCTTGGAGGAGACGTGATATGTTTGGGAGAAATGTGCCATTTCTGGAAGAAACTGTCCTCTTTTGGGGATAAAACAGGTATTTGTGGGTGAAAAGGTCCTATTTGAAGGGGGAAACCTGGTATTTCTTGGAGAAGATGTGATATGTTTGGAAGAAATGAGGCATTTCTGGAAGAAACTGTCCTGTTTTGGGGATAAAAGAGGTATTTGTGGGTGAAAAGGTCCTATTTGAAGGGGGAAACCTGGTATTTCTTGGAGAAGATGTGATATGTTTGGGAGAAATGTGGCATTTCTGGAAGAAACTGTCCTCTTTTGGGGATAAAAGAGGTATTTGTGGGTGAAAAGGTCCTATTTGAAGGGGGAAAGCTGGTATTTCTTGGAGAAGATGTGATATATTTGGGAGAAATGTGGCATTTCTGGAAGAAAGTGTCCTGTTTTGGGGATAAAAGAGGTATTTGTGGGTGAAAAGGTCCTATTTGAAGGGGGAAAGCTGGTATTTCTTGAAGGAGATGTGGTATATTTGGGAGAAATGTGGCATGTCTGGAAGAAACTGTCCTCTTTTGGGGATAAAAGAGGTATTTGTGGGTGAAAAGGTCCTATTTGAAGGGGGAACCCTGGTATTTCTTGGAGAAGATGTGATGTATTTGGGAGAAATATGGCATTTCTGGAAGAAACTGTCCTATTTGGGGGAGAAGCTTGCTATTAATGTGTGAGAAGTTCCTATATGAAGGGGGAAAGCTGGTATTTCTTGGAGAAGATGTGATATATTTGGGAGAAATGTGGCATTTCTGGAAGAAACTGTCCTCTTTTGGGGATAAAAGAGGTATTTGTGGGTGAAAAGGTCCTATTTGAAGGGGGAAACCTGGTATTTCTTGGAGAAGATGTGATCTATTTGGGAGAAATGTGGCCTTTCTGGCAGAAATTGTCCTATTTTGGGGATAAAAGAGGTATTTGTGGGAGAAAAGGTCCTATTTGAAGGGGAAACGTGGTATTTCTTGGAGAAGATGTGATATATTTGTTAGAAATGTGGCATTTCTGGAAGAAACTGTCCTCTTTTGGGGATAAAAGAGGTATTTGTGGGTGAAAAGTTCCTATTTGAAGGGGGAAACGTGGTATTTCTTGGAGAAGATGTGATATATTTGGGAGAAATGTGGCATTTCTTGAAGAAACTGTCGTATTTTGGGGATAAAAGATGTATTTGAGGGTGAAAAGGTCCTATTTGAAGGGGGAATCCCGGTATTTCTTGGAGAAGCTGTGTTATATGTGGGAGAAATTTGGCATTTCTGGAAGAAACTGTCCTGTTTTGGGGATAAAAGAGGTATTTGTGGGTGAAAAGGTCTTATTACAAGGGGGAAACCTGGTATTTCTTGGAGAAGATGTGCTATATTTGGGAGAAATGTTGCCTTTCTGGAAGAAAATGTCCTATTTGAGGGATAGAACAGGTAATTGTGGGAGAAAATGTCCTATTTGAAGGGGGAAACCTGGTATTTCTTGGAGAAGATGTGGTATATTTGGGAGAAATGTGGCATGTCTGGAAGAAACTGTCCTGTTTTGGGGATAAACGAGGTATTTGTGGGAGAAAAGGTCCTATTTGAAGGGGGAAAGCTGGTATTTCTTGGAGAAGATGTGATATATTTGGGAGAAATGTGGCATTTCTGGAAGAAACTGTCCAATTTAGGGGATAAAAGAGGTATTTGTGGGTGAAAAGGTCCTATTTCAAGGCGGAAACTTGGTATTCCTTGGAGAAGATGTGATATGTTTGGGAGAAATGTGGCCTTAGTGGCAGAAACTGTCCTCTTTTGGGGATAAAAGTGGTATTTGTGGGTGATAAGGTCGTATTTGAAGGGGGAAAGCAGGTATTTCTTGGAGAAGATGTGATATATTTGGGGGAAATGTGGCATGTCAGGAAGAAACTGTCCTATTTTGGGGATTAAAGAGGTATTTGTGGGTGAAAAGGTCCTATTTGAAGGGGGAAACGTGGTATTTCTTGGAGAAGATGTGATATATTTGGGAGAAATGTGGCATTTCTGGAAGAAACTGTCCTATTTTGGGGATAAAAGAGGTATTAGTGGTTGAAAAGGTCCTATTTGAAGGGGGAAAGCTGGTATTTCTTGGAGAAGATGTGATCTATTTGGGAGAAATGTGGCCTTTCTGGAAGAAAATGTCCAATTTGGGGGGAGAAGGCTGGTAGTTGTGGGTGAGAAGGTCCTATTTCAGGAGGAATCCTGGTATTTCTTGGAGAAGATGTGATATATTTGGGAGAAATCTGGCCTTTCTGGAAGAAAATGTCCAATTTGGGGGGGAGAAGGCTGGTAGTTTTGGGTGAGAATGTCCTCTTTCAGGAGGAATCCTGGCATTTCTTGGAGAAGATGTGATATATTTGTTAGAAATGTGGCATTTCTGGAAGAAACTGTCCTCTTTTGGGGATAAAAGAGGTATTAGTGGTTGAAAACGTCCTATTTGAAGGGGGAAACCTGGTATTTCTTGGAGAAGATGTGATATATTTGGGAGAAATGTGGCATGTCTGGAAAAAACTGTCCTCTTTTGGGGATAAAAGAGGTATTTGTGGGTGAAAAGGTCGTATTTGCAGGGGGAAACGTGGTATTTCTTGGAGAAGATGTGATATATTTGGGAGAAATGTGGCATGTCTGGAAGAAACTGTCGTCTTTTGGGGATAAAAGAGGTTTTTGTGGGTGAAAAGGTCCTATTTGAAGGGGAAAACCTGGTATTTCTTGGAGAAGATGTGATATATTTGGGAGAAATGTGGCATGTCTGGAAGAAAATGTCCTATTTGTGGGGAGAAGGTTGGTATTTGTGGGAGAAAAGTTCCTATTTCAGGAGGAATCCTGGTATTTCTTGGAGGAGATGTGATATGTTTGGGAGAAATGTGCCATTTCTGGAAGAAACTGTCCTCTTTTGGGGATAAAACAGGTATTTGTGGGTGAAAAGGTCCTATTTGAAGGGGGAAACCTGGTATTTCTTGGAGAAGATGTGATATGTTTGGGAGAAATATGGCATTTCTGGAAGAAACTGTCCGGTTTTGGGGATAATAGAGGTATTTGTGGGTGAAAAGGTCCTATTTGAAGGGGGAAACCTGGTATTTCTTGGAGAAGATGTGATATGTTTGGGAGAAATGTGGCCTTTCTGGCAGAAACTGTCCTCTTTTGGGGATAAAAGAGGTATTTGTGGGTGAAAAGGTCCTATTTGAAGGGGGAAAGCTGGTATTTCTTGGAGAAGATGTGATATATTTGGGAGAAATGTGCCATTTCTGGAAGAAAGTGTCCTGTTTTGGGGATAAATGAGGTATTTGTGGGAGAAAAGGTCCTATTTGAAGGGGGAAAGCTGGTATTTCTTGAAGGAGATGTGGTATATTTGGGAGAAATGTGGCATGTCTGGAAGAAACTGTCCTCTTTTGGGGATAAAAGAGGTATTTGTGGGTGAAAAGGTCCTATTTGAAGGGGGAACCCTG
This sequence comes from Lophura swinhoii, assembly GCA_030408155.1. Classification (NCBI taxonomy): domain Eukaryota; kingdom Metazoa; phylum Chordata; class Aves; order Galliformes; family Phasianidae; genus Lophura; species Lophura swinhoii. The sequence continues at coordinate 23,950,999 of JASCYN010000149.1, read as the reverse complement.
GTATTTCTTGGAGAAGATGTGGTATATTTGGGAGAAATGTGGCATTTCTGGAAGAAACTGTCCTATTTGGGGGAGAAGCTTGCTATTAATGGGTGAAAAGGTCCTATATGAAGGGGGAAACCTGGTATTTCTTGGAGAAGATGTGATATATTTGGGAGAAATGTGGCATGTCTGGAAGAAACTGTCCTCTTCTGGGGATAAAAGAGGTATTTGTGGGTGAAAAGGTCCTATTTGAAGGGGGAAACCTGGTATTTCTTGGAGAAGATGTGATCTATTTGGGAGAAATGTGGCATTTCTGGAAGAAACTGTCCTATTTGGGGGGAGAAGGCTGGTATTTGTGGGAGATAAGGTCCTATTTGAAGGGGGAAACGTGGTATTTCTTGGAGAAGATGTGATATATTTGGGAGAAATGTGGCATGTCTGGAAGAAACTGCCCTCTTTTGGGGATAAAAGAGGTATTTGTGGGTGAAAAGGTCCTATTTGAAGGGGGAAACGTGGTATTTCTTGGAGAAGATGTGATATATTTGGGACAAATCAGGCATTTCTGGCAGAAACTGTCCTATTTTGGGGATAAAAGAGGTATTTGTGGGTGATAAGGTCCTATTTGAAGGGGGAAACCTGGTATTTCTTGGAGAAGATGTGATATATTTGGGAGAAATGTGGCCTTTCTGGCAGAAACTGTCCTCTTTGGGGATAAAAGAGGTATTTGTGGGTGAAAAGGTCCTATTTGAAGGGGGAAAGGTGGTATTTCTTGGAGAAGATGTGATATATTTGTTAGAAATGTGGCATTTCTGGAAGAAACTGTCCTCTTTTGGGGATAAAAGAGGTATTTGTGGGTGAAAAGTTCCTATTTGAAGGGGGAAACCTGGTATTTCTTGGAGAAGATGTGGTATATTTGGGAGAAATGTGGCATTTCTGGAAGAAACTGTCCTCTTTTGGGGATAAAAGAGGTATTTGTGGGTGAAAAGGTCCTATTTGAAGGGGGAATCATGGTATTTCTTGGAGAAGCTGTGTTATATGTGGGAGAAATGTGGCATTTCTGGAAGAAACTGTCCTCTTTTGGGGATAAAAGAGGTATTTGTGGGTGAAAAGGTCCTATTTGAAGGGGGAAACCTGGTATTTCTTGGAGAAGATGTGATATATTTGGGAGAAATGTGGCCTGTCTGGAAGAAAATGTCCTATTTGAGGGATAATACAGGTATTTGTGGGAGAAAATGTCCTATTTGAAGGGGGAAACCTGGTATTTCTTGGAGAAGATGTGGTATATTTGGGAGAAATGTGGCATTTCTGGAAGAAACTGTCCTCTTTTGGGGATAAAACAGGTATTTGTGGGTGAAAAGGTCCAATTTCAAGGGGGAAATCTGGTAGTTCTTGCAAGAGATGTGATATATTTGGGAGAAATGTGGCATGTCTGGAAGAAACTGTCCTATTTTGGGGATAAAAGAGGTATTTGTGGGTGAAAAGGTCCTATTTGAAGGGGGAAAGCTGGTATTTCTTGGAGAAGATGTGATATATTTGGGAGAAATGTGGCATTTCTGGATGAAACTGTCCTCTTTGGGGGATGAAACAGGTATTTGTGGGAGAAAAGGTCCTATTTGAAGGGGGAAAGCTGGTATTTCTTGGAGAAGATGTGATATATTTGGGAGAAATGTGGCCTTTCTGGAAGAAAATGTCCAATTTGGGGGGAGAAGGCTGGTAGTTTTCGGTGAGAAGGTCCTTTTTGAGGAGGAATCCTGGTATTTCTTGGAGAAGATGTGCTATATTTGGGAGAAATGTGGCCTTTCTGGAAGAAAATGTCCAATTTTGGGGAGAAGGCTTGTTGTTTTGGGTGAGAAGGTCCTATTTCAGGAGGAATCCTGGGATTTCTTGGAGAAGATGTGATATATTTGGGAGAAATGTGGCATTTCTGGAAGAAACTGTCCTATTTTGGGGATAAAAGAGGTATTAGTGGTTGAAAAGTTCCTATTTGAAGGGGGAACCCTGGTATTTCTTGGAGATGTGATATATTTGGGAGAAATGTGGCATTTCTGGAAGAAAATGTCCTCTTTTGGGGATAAAATAGGTATTTCATGGAGAAAAGGTCCTATTTGAAGGGGGAACCCTGGTATTTCTTGGAGAAGATGTGATGTATTTGGGAGAAATCTGGCATTCCTGGTAGAAACTGTCCTCTTTTGAGGATAAAAGAGGTTTTTTTGGGGAAAAGGTCCTATTTGAAGGGGGAAACGTGGTATTTCTTGGAGAAGATATGATATATTTGGGAGAAATGTGGCATTTCTTGAAGAAACTCTCCTCTTATGGGGATAGAACAGGTGTTTGTGGGTGAAAAGGTCCTATTTGAAGGGGAAAACCTGGTATTTCTTGGAGAAGATGTGATATATTTGGGAGAAATGTGGCATTTCTGGAAGAAACTGTCCTCCTTTGGGGATAAAAGAGGTATTTGTGGGTGAAAAGGTCGTATTTGCAGGGGGAAACGTGGTATTTCTTGGAGAAGATGTGATATATTTGGGAGAAATCTGGCATTCCTGGAAGAAACTGTCCTCTTTTGGGGATAAAAGAGGTTTATTTGGGGATAAGGTCGTATTTGCAGGGGGAAACCTGGTATTTCTTGGAGAAGATGTGATATATTTGGGAGAAATGTGGCCTTTCTGGAAGAAACTGTCCTCTTATGGGGATAGAACAGGTTTTTGTGGGTGAAAAGGTCCTATTTGAAGGGGAAAACCTGGTAGTTCTTGGAGAAGATGTGATGTATTTGGGAGAAATGTGGCATGTCTGGAAGAAAATGTCCTATTTGTGGGTAGAAGGTTGGTATTTGTGGGAGAAAAGTTCCTATATCAGGAGGAATCCTGTTATTTCTTGGAGGAGACGTGATATGTTTGGGAGAAATGTGCCATTTCTGGAAGAAACTGTCCTCTTTTGGGGATAAAAGAGGTATTTGTGGGTGAAAAGGTCCTATTTGAAGGGGGAAACCTGGTATTTCTTGGAGAAGATGTGATATGTTTGGGAGAAATATGGCATTTCTGGAAGAAACTGTCCGGTTTTGGGGATAATAGAGGTATTTGTGGGTGAAAAGGTCCTATTTGAAGGGGGAAACCTGGTATTTCTTGGAGAAGATGTGATATGTTTGGGAGAAATGTGGCATGTCTGGAAGAAACTGTCCTATTTTGGGGATAAAACAGGTATTTGTGGGTGAAAAGGTCCTATTTGAAGGGGGAAAGCTGGTATTTCTTGGAGAAGATGTGATATATTTGGGAGAAATGTGGCATTTCTGGAAGAAAGTGTCCTCTTTTGGGGATAAAAGAGGTATTTGTGGGAGAAAAGGTCTTATTTGAAGGGGGAAAGCTGGTATTTCTTGAAGGAGATGTGGTATATTTGGGAGAAATGTGGCATGTCTGGAAGAAACTGTCCTCTTTTGGGGATAAAAGAGGTATTTGTGGGTGAAAAGGTCCTATTTGAAGGGGGAACCCTGGTATTTCTTGGAGAAGATGTGATATATTTGGGAGAAATGTGGCATTTCTGGAAGAAACTGTCCTATTTGGGGGAGAAGCTTGCTATTAATGGGTGAAAAGGTCCTATATGAAGGGGGAAACCTGGTATTTCTTGGAGAAGATGTGATATATTTGGGAGAAATATGGCATGTCTGGGAGAAACTGTCCTCTTCTGGGGATAAAAGAGGTATTTGTGGGTGAAAAGGTCCTATTTGAAGGGGGAAGCGTGGTATTTCTTGGAGAAGATGTGATATGTTTGGGAGAAATGTGGCATTTCTGGAAGAAACTGTCCTATTTGGGGGGAGAAGGCTGGTATTTGTGGGAGATAAGGTCCTATTTGAAGGGGGAAACCTGGTATTTCTTGGAGAAGATGTGATATATTTGGGAGAAATGTGGCATGTCTGGAAGAAACTGCCCTCTTTTGGGGATAAAAGAGGTATTTGTGGGTGAAAATGTATTATTTGATGGGGGAAACGTGGTATTTCTTGGAGAAGATGTGATATATTTGGGACAAATCAGGCATTTCTGGCAGAAACTGTCCTATTTTGGGGATAAAAGAGGTATTAGTGGTTGAAAAGGTCCTATTTGAAGGGGGAAACCTGGTATTTCTTGGAGAAGATGTGATATGTTTGGGAGAAATGTGGCCTTTCTGGCAGAAACTGTCCTATTTTGGGGATGAAACAGGTATTTGTGGGTGATAAGGTCCTATTTGAAGGGGGAAAGCTGGTATTTCTTGGAGAAGATGTGATATATTTGGGAGAAATGTGGCCTTTCTGGCAGAAACTGTCCTATTTTGGGGATAAAAGAGGTATTTGTGGGTGAAAAGGTCCTATTTGAAGGGGGAAACGTGGTATTTCTTGGAGAAGATGTGATATATTTGGGAGAAATGTGGCATTTCTGGAAGAAACTGTCCTCTTTTGGGGATAAAAGAGGTATTTGTGGGTGAAAAGTTCCTATTTGAAGGGGGAAACGTGGTATTTCTTGGAGAAGATGTGATATATTTGGGAGAAATGTGGCATTTCTGGAAGAAACTGTCCTCTTTGGGGGATGAAACAGGTATTTGTGGTTGAAAAGGTCCTATTTGAAGGGGGAAAGCTGGTATTTCTTGGAGAAGATGTGATCTATTTGGGAGAAATGTGGCCTTTCTGGAAGAAAATGTCCAATTTGGGGGGAGAAGGCTGGTAGTTTTCGGTGAGAAGGTCCTTTTTCAGGAGGAATCCTGGTATTTCTTGGAGAAGATGTGCTATATTTGGGAGAAATGTGGCATTTCTGGAAGAAACTGTCCTCTTTTGGGGATAAAACAGGTATTTGTGGGTGAAAAGGTCCTATTTCAAGGGGGAAATCTGGTAGTTCTTGCAAGAGATGTGATATATTTGGGAGAAATGTGGCATTTCTGGAAGAAGATGGCCTCTTTTGGGGATAAAACAGGTATTTCATGGAGAAAAGGACTTAATTGAAGGGGGAAACCCGGTATTTCTTGGAGGAGTTGTGATATATTTGGGAGAAATGTGGCATTTCTGGAAGAAACTGTCCTCTTTTGGGGATAAAGAGGTATTTGTGGTTGAAAATGTCCTATTTGAAGGGGGAAAGCTGGTATTTCTTGGAGAAGATGTGATATATTTGGGAGAAATGTGGCATTTCCGGAAGAAACTGTAGTATTTTGGGGATAAAACAGGTATTTCTGTGTGAAAAGGTCCTATTTGAAGGGGGAACCCTGGTATTTCTTGGAGAAGATGTGATGTATTTGGGAGAAATCTGGCATTCCTGGAAGAAACTGTCCTCTTTTGAGGATAAAAGAGGTTTTTTTGGGGAAAAGGTCCTATTTGAAGGGGGAAACGTGGTATTTCTTGGAGAAGATATGATATATTTGGGAGAAATGTGGCATTTCTTGAAGAAACTCTCCTCTTATGGGATAGAACAGGTATTTGTGGGTGAAAAGGTCCTATTTGAAGGGGAAAACCTGGTATTTCTTGGAGAAGATGTGATATATTTGGGAGAAATGTGGCATTTCTGGAAGAAACTGTCCTCTTTTGGGGATAAAACAGGTATTCGTGGGTGCGAAGGTCCTATTTGAAGGGGGAAAGCTGCTATTTCTAGGAGGAGATTTGATATATTTGGGAGAAATGTGGCATTCCTGGAAGAAACTGTCCTCTTTTGGGGATATAAGAGGTATTTGTGGGTGAAAAGGTCCTATTTCAGGTGGAATCCTTGTATTTCTTGGAGAAGATGTGATATATTTGGGAGAAATGTGGCATGTCCGGAAGAAACTGTCCTATTTTGGGGATAAAAGAGGTATTTGTGGGTGAAAAGGTCCTATTTGAAGGGGGAAACGTGGTATTTCTTGGAGAAGATGTGATATATTTGGGAGAAATGTGGCATTTCTGGAAGAAAATGTCCTATTTTGGGGATAAAACAGGTATTTGTGGGTGAAAAGGTCCTATTTGAAGGAGGAAAGCTGGTAATTCTTGGAGAAGATGTGATATATTTGGGAGAAATGTGGCATTTCTGGAAGAAACTGTCCTCTTTTGGGGATAAAAGAGGTATTTGTGGGTGATAAGGTCCTATTTCCAGGGGGAAACCTGGTATTTCTTGGAGAAGATGTGATATATTTGGGAGAAATGTGGCATTTCTGGAAGGAACTGTCCTCTAATGGGGATGAAACAGGTATTTTGGGGTGAAAAGGTCCTATTTGAAGGGGGAAAGCCGGTAGTTCTTGCAAGATATGTGATATATTTGGGAGAAATGTGGCATGTCTGCAAGAAACTGTCCTCTTTTGGGGATAAAAGAGGTATTTGTGGGTGAAAAGGTCCTATTTGAAGGGGGAAACCTGGTATTTCTTGGAGAAGATGTGATATATTTGGGAGAAATGTGGCATTTCTGGAAGAAACTGTCCAATTTAGGGGATAAAAGAGGTATTTGTGGGTGAAAAGGTCCTATTTCAAGGGGGAAACTTGGTATTCCTTGGAGAAGATGTGATCTATTTGGGAGAAATGTGGCCTTTCTGGCAGTAACTGTCCTATTTTGGGGATAAAAGAGGTATTTGTGGGTGAAAAGGTCCTATTTGAAGGGGGAACCCTGGTATTTCTTGGAGAAGATGTGATATATTTGGGAGAAATCAGGCATTTCTGGAAGAAACTTTACTATTTTGGGGATAAAAGAATTTTTTGTGGGTGAAAAGGTCCTATTTGAAGGGGGAAACCTGGTATTTCTTGGAGAAGATGTGATATGTTTGGGAGAAATGTGGCCTTTCTGGCAGAAACTGTCCTCTTTTGGGGATAAAAGTGGTATTTGTGGGTGATAAGGTCGTATTTGAAGGGGGAAAGCTGGTATTTCTTGGAGAAGATGTGATATATTTGGGGGAAATTTGGCATGTCAGGAAGAAACTGTCCTATTTTGGGGATTAAAGAGGTATTTGTGGGTGAAAAGGTCCTATTTGAAGGGGGAAACCTGGTATTTCTTGGAGAAGATGTGATATATTTGGGAGAAATGTGGCATTTCTGGAAGAAACTGTCCTCTTTTGGGGATAAAAGAGGTATTTGTGGGTGAAAAGGTCCTATTTGAAGGGGGAAAGCTGGTATTTCTTGGAGAAGATGTGATCTATTTGGGAGAAATGTGGCCTTTCTGGAAGAAAATGTCCAATTTGGGGGGAGAAGGCTGGTAGTTGTGGGTGAGAAGGTCCTATTTGATGGGGGAACCCTGGTATTTCTTGGAGAAGATGTGATATATTTGGGAGAAATCTGGCCTTTCTGGAAGAAAATGTCCAATTTGGGGGGAGAAGGCTGGTAGTTTCGGGTGAGAAGGTCCTCTTTCAGGAGGAATCCTGGCATTTCTTGGAGAAGATGTGATATATTTGGGAGAAATGTGGCATTTCTGGAAGAAACTGTCCTCTTTTGGGGATAAAAGAGGTATTAGTGGTTGAAAACGTCCTATTTGAAGGGGGAAACCTGGTATTTCTTGGAGAAGATGTGATATATTTGGGAGAAATGTGGCATGTCTGGAAAAAACTGTCCTCTTTTGGGGATAAAAGAGGTATTTGTGGGTGAAAACGTTGTATTTGAAGGGGGAAAAATGGTATTTCTTGGAGAAGATGTGATATATTTGGGAGAAATCTGGCATTCCTGGAAGAAACTGTCCTCTTTTGGGGATAAAAGAGGTTTTTTTGGGGAAAAGGTCCTATTTGAAGGGGGAAACCTGGTATTTCTTGGAGAAGATGTGATATATTTGGGAGAAATGTGGCATTTCTGGAAGAAACTGTCGTATTTTGGGGATAAAACAGGTATTTCTGTGTGAAAAGGTCCTATTTGAAGGTGGAACCCTGGTATTTCTTGGAGAAGATGTGATATATTTGGGAGAAATGTGGCATTTCTGGAAGAAAATGTCCTATTTGTGGGGAGAAGTTTGGTATTTGTGGGAGAAAAGTTCCTATTTCAGGAGGAATCCTGGTATTTCTTGGAGGAGACGTGATATGTTTGGGAGAAATGTGCCATTTCTGGAAGAAACTGTCCTCTTTTGGGGATAAAACAGGTATTTGTGGGTGAAAAGGTCCTATTTGAAGGGGGAAACCTGGTATTTCTTGGAGAAGATGTGATATGTTTGGGAGAAATATGGCATTTCTGGAAGAAACTGTCCGGTTTTGGGGATAATAGAGGTATCTGTGGGTGAAAAGGTCCTATTTGAAGGGGGAAACCTGGTATTTCTTGGAGAAGATGAGATATGTTTGGGAGAAATGTGGCATGTCTGGAAGAAACTGTCCTAATTTGGGGATAAAACAGGTATTTGTGGGTGAAAAGGTCCTATTTGAAGGGGGAAAGCTGGTATTTCTTGGAGAAGATGTGATCTATTTGGGAGAAATGTGGCATTTCTGGAAGAAAGTGTCCTGTTTTGGGCTTAAAAGAGGTATTTGTGGGAGAAAAGGTCGTATTTGAAGGGGGAAAGCTGGTATTTCTTGAAGGAGATGTGGTATATTTGGGAGAAATGTGGCATGTCTGGAAGAAACTGTCCTCTTTTGGGGATAAAAGAGGTATTTGTGGGTGAAAAGGTCCTATTTGAAGGGGGAACCCTGGTATTTCTTGGAGAAGATGTGATATATTTGGGAGAAATGTGGCATTTCTGGAAGAAACTGTCCTATTTGGGGGGAGAAGGCTGGTATTTGTGGGAGATAAGGTCCTATTTGAAGGGGGAAACCTGGTATTTCTTGGAGAAGATGTGATATATTTGGGAGAAATGTGGCATGTCTGGAGGAAACTGTCCTCTTTTGGGGATAAAAGAGGTATTTGTGGGTGAAAAGGTCCTATTTGAAGGGGGAAACGTGGTATTTCTTGGAGAAGATGTGATATATTTGGGACAAATCAGGCATTTCTGGCAGAAACTGTCCTATTTTGGGGATAAAAGAGGTATTAGTGGTTGAAAAGGTCTTATTTGAAGGGGGAAACCTGGTATTTCTTGGAGAAGATGTGATATGTTTGGGAGAAATGTGGCCTTTCTGCAGAAACTGTCCTATTTTGGGGATGAAACAGGTATTTGTGGGTGATAAGGTCCTATTTGAAGGGGGAAACCTGGTATTTCTTGGAGAAGATGTGATATATTTGGGAGAAATGTGGCCTTTCTGGCAGAAACTGTCCTCTTTTGGGGATAAAAGAGGTATTTGTGGGTGAAAAGGTCGTATTTGCAGGGGGAAACGTGGTATTTCTTGGAGAAGATGTGATATATTTGGGAGAAATCTGGCATTCCTGGAAGAAACTGTCCTCTTTTGGGGATAAAAGAGGTTTTTTTGGGTGATAAGGTCCTATTTGAAGGGGGAAACCGGGTATTTCTTGGAGAAGATGTGATATATTTGGGAGAAATGTGGCATTTCTGGAAGAAACTGTCCTCTTATGGGGATAGAACAGGTTTTTTTGGGGAAAAGGTTCTATTTGAAGGTGGAATCCTGGTATTTCTTGGAGAAGCTGTGTTATATGTGGGAGAAATGTGGCATTTCTGGAAGAAACTGTCCTCTTTTGGGGATAAAAGAGGTATTTGTGGGTGAAAAGGTCCTATTTGAAGGGGGAAACCTGGTATTTCTTGGAGAAGATGTGCTATATTTGGGAGAAATGTGGCCTTTCTGGAAGAAAATGTCCAATTTTGGGGAGAAGGCTGGTTGTTTTGGGTGAGTAGGTCCTATTTCAGGAGGAATCCTGGCATTTCTTGGAGAAGATGTGATATATTTGGGAGAAATCTGGCCTTTCTGGAAGAAAATGTCCAATTTGGGGGGAGAAGGCTGGTAGTTTTGGGTGAGAAGGTCCTCTTTCAGGAGGAATCCTGGCATTTCTTGGAGAAGATGTGATATATTTGGGAGAAATGTGGCATTTCTGGAAGAAACTGTCCTCTTTTGGGGATAAAAGAGGTATTAGTGGTTGAAAACGTCCTATTTGAAGGGGGAAACCTGGTATTTCTTGGAGAAGATGTGATATATTTGGGAGAAATGTGGCATGTCTGGAAAAAACTGTCCTCTTTTGGGGATAAAAGAGGTATTTGTGGGTGAAAACGTTGTATTTGAAGGGGGAAAAATGGTATTTCTTGGAGAAGATGTGATATATTTGGGAGAAATCTGGCATTCCTGGAAGAAACTGTCCTCTTTTGGGGATAAAAGAGGTTTTTTTGGGGAAAAGGTCCTATTTGAAGGGGGAAACCTGGTATTTCTTGGAGAAGATGTGATATATTTGGGAGAAATGTGGCATTTCTGGAAGAAACTGTCCTCTTATGGGGATAGAACAGGTTTTTGTGGGTGAAAAGGTCCTATTTGAAGGGGAAAACCTGGTATTTCTTGGAGAAGATGTGATATATTTGGGAGAAATGTGGCATTTCTGGAAGAAAATGTCCTATTTGTGGGGAGAAGTTTGGTATTTGTGGGAGAAAAGTTCCTATTTCAGGAGGAATCCTGGTATTTCTTGGAGGAGACGTGATATGTTTGGGAGAAATGTGCCATTTCTGGAAGAAACTGTCCTCTTTTGGGGATAAAACAGGTATTTGTGGGTGAAAAGGTCCTATTTGAAGGGGGAAACCTGGTATTTCTTGGAGAAGATGTGATATGTTTGGGAGAAATATGGCATTTCTGGAAGAAACTGTCCGGTTTTGGGGATAATAGAGGTATCTGTGGGTGAAAAGGTCCTATTTGAAGGTGGAAACCTGGTATTTCTTGGAGAAGATGAGATATGTTTGGGAGAAATGTGGCATGTCTGGAAGAAACTGTCCTAATTTGGGGATAAAACAGGTATTTGTGGGTGAAAAGGTCCTATTTGAAGGGGGAAAGCTGGTATTTCTTGGAGAAGATGTGATCTATTTGGGAGAAATGTGGCATTTCTGGAAGAAAGTGTCCTGTTTTGGGGTTAAAAGAGGTATTTGTGGGAGAAAAGGTCGTATTTGAAGGGGGAAAGCTGGTATTTCTTGAAGGAGATGTGGTATATTTGGGAGAAATGTGGCATGTCTGGAAGAAACTGTCCTCTTTTGGGGATAAAAGAGGTATTTGTGGGTGAAAAGGTCCTATTTGAAGGGGGAACCCTGGTATTTCTTGGAGAAGATGTGATATATTTGGGAGAAATGTGGCATTTCTGGAAGAAACTGTCCTATTTGGGGGGAGAAGGCTGGTATTTGTGGGAGATAAGGTCCTATTTGAAGGGGGAAACCTGGTATTTCTTGGAGAAGATGTGATATATTTGGGAGAAATGTGGCATGTCTGGAGGAAACTGTCCTCTTCTGGGGATAAAAGAGGTTTTTTTGGGGAAAAGGTCCTATTTGAAGGGGGAAACCTGGTATTTCTTGGAGAAGATGTGATATATTTGGGAGAAATGTGGCATTTCTGGAAGAAACTGTCCTCTTATGGGGATAGAACAGGTTTTTGTGGGTGAAAAGGTCCTATTTGAAGGGGAAAACCTGGTATTTCTTGGAGAAGATGTGATATATTTGGGAGAAATGTGGCATTTCTGGAAGAAAATGTCCTATTTGTGGGGAGAAGTTTGGTATTTGTGGGAGAAAAGTTCCTATTTCAGGAGGAATCCTGGTATTTCTTGGAGGAGACGTGATATGTTTGGGAGAAATGTGCCATTTCTGGAAGAAACTGTCCTCTTTTGGGGATAAAACAGGTATTTGTGGGTGAAAAGGTCCTATTTGAAGGGGGAAACCTGGTATTTCTTGGAGAAGATGTGATATGTTTGGGAGAAATATGGCATTTCTGGAAGAAACTGTCCGGTTTTGGGGATAATAGAGGTATCTGTGGGTGAAAAGGTCCTATTTGAAGGTGGAAACCTGGTATTTCTTGGAGAAGATGAGATATGTTTGGGAGAAATGTGGCATGTCTGGAAGAAACTGTCCTAATTTGGGGATAAAACAGGTATTTGTGGGTGAAAAGGTCCTATTTGAAGGGGGAAAGCTGGTATTTCTTGGAGAAGATGTGATCTATTTGGGAGAAATGTGGCATTTCTGGAAGAAAGTGTCCTGTTTTGGGGTTAAAAGAGGTATTTGTGGGAGAAAAGGTCGTATTTGAAGGGGGAAAGCTGGTATTTCTTGAAGGAGATGTGATATATTTGGGAGAAATGTGGCATGTCTGGAAGAAACTGTCCTCTTTTGGGGATAAAAGAGGTATTTGTGGGTGAAAAGGTCCTATTTGAAGGGGGAACCCTGGTATTTCTTGGAGAAGATGTGATATATTTGGGAGAAATGTGGCATTTCTGGAAGAAACTGTCCTATTTGGGGGGAGAAGGCTGGTATTTGTGGGAGATAAGGTCCTATTTGAAGGGGGAAACCTGGTATTTCTTGGAGAAGATGTGATATATTTGGGAGAAATGTGGCATGTCTGGAGGAAACTGTCCTCTTTTGGGGATAAAAGAGGTATTTGTGGGTGAAAAGGTCCTATTTGAAGGGGGAAACGTGGTATTTCTTGGAGAAGATGTGATATATTTGGGACAAATCAGGCATTTCTGGCAGAAACTGTCCTATTTTGGGGATAAAAGAGGTATTAGTGGTTGAAAAGGTCTTATTTGAAGGGGGAAACCTGGTATTTCTTGGAGAAGATGTGATATGTTTGGGAGAAATGTGGCCTTTCTGCAGAAACTGTCCTATTTTGGGGATGAAACAGGTATTTGTGGGTGATAAGGTCCTATTTGAAGGGGGAAACCTGGTATTTCTTGGAGAAGATGTGATATATTTGGGAGAAATGTGGCCTTTCTGGCAGAAACTGTCCTCTTTTGGGGATAAAAGAGGTATTTGTGGGTGAAAAGGTCGTATTTGCAGGGGGAAACGTGGTATTTCTTGGAGAAGATGTGATATATTTGGGAGAAATCTGGCATTCCTGGAAGAAACTGTCCTCTTTTGGGGATAAAAGAGGTTTTTTTGGGTGATAAGGTCCTATTTGAAGGGGGAAACCGGGTATTTCTTGGAGAAGATGTGATATATTTGGGAGAAAAGTGGCATTTCTGGAAGAAACTGTCCTCTTATGGGGATAGAACAGGTTTTTTTGGGGAAAAGGTTCTATTTGAAGGTGGAATCCTGGTATTTCTTGGAGAAGCTGTGTTATATGTGGGAGAAATGTGGCATTTCTGGAAGAAACTGTCCTCTTTTGGGGATAAAAGAGGTATTTGTGGGTGAAAAGGTCCTATTTGAAGGGGGAAACCTGGTATTTCTTGGAGAAGATGTGCTATATTTGGGAGAAATGTGGCCTTTCTGGAAGAAAATGTCCAATTTTGGGGAGAAGGCTGGTTGTTTTGGGTGAGTAGGTCCTATTTCAGGAGGAATCCTGGCATTTCTTGGAGAAGATGTGATATATTTGGGAGAAATGTGGCATTTCTGGAAGAAACTGTCCTATTTTGGGCATAAAAGAGGTATTAGTGGTTGAAAAGTTCCTAATTGAAGGGGGAACCCTGGTATTTCTTGGAGATGTGATATATTTGGGAGAAATGTGGCATTTCTGGAAGAAAATGTCCTCTTTTGGGGATAAAATAGGTATTTCATGGAGAAAAGGTCCTAATTCATGGGGGAAACCTGGTATTTCTTGGAGGAGTTGTGATATATTTGGGAGAAATGTGGTATTTCTGGAAGAAAATGTCCAATTTGAGGGATAAAAGAGGTATTTGTGGGTGAAAAGGTCCTATTTGAAGGGGGAAAGCTGGTATTTCTTGGAGAAGAGGTGATATGTTTGGGAGAAATGTGGCCTGTCTGGAAGAAACTGTCCTCTTTTGGGGATAAAAGAGGTATTAGTGGTTAAAAACGTCCTATTTGAAGGGGGAAACCTGGTATTTCTTGGAGAAGATGTGATATATTTGGGAGAAATGTGGCATTTCTGGAAAAAACTGTCCTCTTTTGGGGATAAAAGAGGTATTTGTGGGTGAAAAGGTCGTATTTGCAGGGGGAAACGTGGTATTTCTTGGAGAAGATGTGATATATTTGGGAGAAATCTGGCATTCCTGGAAGAAACTGTCCTCTTTTGGGGATAAAAGACGTTTTTTTGGGGAAAAGGTCCTATTTGAAGGGGGAAACCTGGTATTTCTTGGAGAAGATGTGATATATTTGGGAGAAATGTGGCATTTCTGGAAGAAACTGTCCTCTTATGGGGATAGAACAGGTTTTTGTGGGTGAAAAGGTCCTATTTGAAGGGGAAAACCTGGTATTTCTTGGAGAAGATGTGATATATTTGGGAGAAATGTGGCATGTCTGGAATAAAATGTCCTATTTGTGGGGAGAAGGTTGGTATTTGTGGGAGAAAAGTTCCTATTTCAGGAGGAATCCTGGTATTTCTTGGAGGAGACGTGATATGTTTGGGAGAAATGTGCCATTTCTGGAAGAAACTGTCCTCTTTTGGGGATAAAACAGGTATTTGTGGGTGAAAAGGTCCTATTTGAAGGGGGAAACCTGGTATTTCTTGGAGAAGATGTGATATGTTTGGGAGAAATATGGCATTTCTGGAAGAAACTGTCCGGTTTTGGGGATAATAGAGGTATTTGTGGGTGAAAAGGTCCTATTTGAAGGGGGAAACCTGGTATTTCTTGGAGAAGATGTGATCTATTTGGGAGAAATGTGGCATTTCTGGAAGAAACTGTCCTCTTTTGGGGATAAAACAGGTATTTGTGGGTGAGAAGGTCCTATTTGAAGGGGGAAAGCTGATATTTCTAGGAGGAGATGTGATATATTTGGGAGAAATGTGACATTCCTGGAAGAAACTGTCCTCTTTTGGGGATAAAAGAGGTATTTGTGGGTGAAAAGGTCCTATTTCAGGTGGAATCCTTGTATTTCTTGGAGAAGATGTGATCTATTTGGGAGAAATGTGGCATGTCCGGAAGAAACTGTCCTCTTTTGGGGATAAAAGAGGTATTTGTGGGTGAAAAGGTCCTATTTGAAGGGGGAACCCTGGTATTTCTTGGAGAAGATGTGATATATTTGGGAGAAATGTGGCATTTCTGCAAGAAACTGTCCTATTTTGGGGATAAAAGAGGTATTTGTGGGTGAAAAGGTCCTATTTGAAGGGGGAAAGCTGGTATTTCTTGGAGAAGATGTGATATATTTGGGAGAAATGTGGCATTTCTGGAAGAAACTGTCCAATTTAGGGGATAAAAGAGGTATTTGTGGGTGAAAAGGTCCTATTTCAAGGGGGAAACTTGGTATTCCTTGGAGAAGATGTGATCTATTTGGGAGAAATGTGGCCTTTCTGGCAGAAACTGTCCTATTTTGGGGATAAAAGAGGTATATGTGGGTGAAAAGGTCCTATTTGAAGGGGGAACCCTGGTATTTCTTGGAGAAGATGTGATATATTTGGGAGAAATGTGGCATGTCTGGAAGAAACTGTCCTATTTGGGGGATAAAAGAGGTATTAGTGGTTGAAAAGTTCCTATTTGAAGGGGGAACCCTGGTATTTCTTGGAGATGTGATATATTTGGGAGAAATGTGGCATTTCTGGAAGAAAATGTCCTCTTTTGGGGATAAAATAGGTATTTCATGGAGAAAAGGTCCTAATTCAAGGGGGAAACCTGGTATTTCTTGGAGGAGTTGTGATATATTTGGGAGAAATGTGGCATTTCTGGAAGAAAATGTCCTATTTGAGGGATAAAAGAGGTATTTGTGGGTGAAAAGGTCCTATTTGAAGGGGGAAAGCTGGTATTTCTTGGAGAAGAGGTGATATATTTGGGAGAAATGTGGCATGTCTGGAAGAAACTGTCCTCTTTTGGGGATAAAAGAGGTATTAGTGGTTGAAAACGTCCTATTTGAAGGGGGAATCCTGGTATTTCTTGGAGAAGATGTGATATATTTGGGAGAAATGTGGCATGTCTGGAAGAAACTGTCCTCTTTTGGGGATAAAAGAGGTATTTGTGGGTGAAAAGGTCCTATTTGAAGGGGGAAACCTGGTATTTCTTGGAGAAGATGTGATATATTTGGGAGAAATCTGGCATTCCTGGAAGAAACTGTCCTCTTTTGGGGATAAAAGAGGTTTTTTTGGGGAAAAGGTCCTATTTGAAGGGGGAAACCTGGTATTTCTTGGAGAAGATGTGATATATTTGGGAGAAATGTGGCATTTCTGGAAGAAACTGTGCTCTTATGGGGATAGAACAGGTTTTTGTGGGTGGAAAGGTCCTATTTGAAGGGGAAAACCTGGTATTTCTTGGAGAAGATGTGATATATTTGGGAGAAATGTGGCATGTCTGGATGAAAATGTCCTATTTGTGGGGAGAAGGTTGGTATTTGTGGGAGAAAAGTTCCTATTTCAGGAGGAATCCTGGTATTTCTTGGAGGAGACGTGATATGTTTGGGAGAAATGTGGCATGTCTGGAAGAAACTGTCCTCTTTTGGGGATAAAAGAGGTATTTGTGGGTGAAAAGGTCCTATTTGAAGGGGGAAACCTGGTATTTCTTGGAGAAGATGTGATATGTTTGGGAGAAATATGGCATTTCTGGAAGAAACTGTCCGGTTTTGGGGATAATAGAGGTATTTGTGGGTGAAAAGGTCCTATTTGAAGGGGGAAACCTGGTATTTCTTGGAGAAGATGTGATATGTTTGGGAGAAATGTGGCATGTCTGGAAGAAACTGTCCTATTTTGGGGATTAAACAGGTATTAGTGGGTGAAAAGGTCCTATTTGAAGGGGGAAAGCTGGTATTTCTTGGAGAAGATGTGATATATTTGGGAGAAATGTGGCATGTCTGGAAGAAACTGTCCTCTTTTGGGGATAAAAGAGGTATTTGTGGGTGAAAAGGTCCTATTTGAAGGGGGAACCCTGGTATTTCTTGGAGAAGATGTGATATATTTGGGAGAAATGTGGCCTTTCTGGAAGAAACTGTCCTATTTGGGGGAGAAGCTTGCTATTAATGGGTGAAAAGGTCCTATTTGAAGGGGGAAACCTGGTATTTCTTGGAGAAGATGTGATATATTTGGGAGAAATGTGGCATGTCTGGAAGAAACTGTCCTCTTCTGGGGATAAAAGAGGTATTTGTGGGTGAAAAGGTCCTATTTGAAGGGGGAAGCGTGGTATTTCTTGGAGAAGATGTGATATGTTTGGGAGAAATGTGGCATTTCTGGAAGAAACTGTCCTATTTGGGGGGAGAAGGCTGGTATTTGTGGGAGATAAGGTCCTATTTGAAGGGGGAAACGTGGTATTTCTTGGAGAAGATGTGATATATTTGGGAGAAATGTGGCATGTCTGGAAGAAACTGCCCTCTTTTGGGGATAAAAGAGGTATTTGTGGGTGAAAAGGTCCTATTTGAAGGGGGAAACGTGGTATTTCTTGGAGAAGATGTGATATATTTGGGACAAATCAGGCATTTCTGGCAGAAACTGTCCTATTTTGGGGATAAAAGAGGTATTAGTGGTTGAAAAGGTCCTATTTGAAGGGGGAAACCTGGTATTTCTTGGAGAAGATGTGATATGTTTGGGAGAAATGTGGCCTTTCTTGCAGAAACTGTCCTATTTTGGGGATGAAACAGGTATTTGTGGGTGATAAGGTCCTATTTGAAGGGGGAAAGCTGGTATTTCTTGGAGAAGATGTGATCTATTTGGGAGAAATGTGGCCTTTCTGGCAGAAACTGTCCTATTTTGGGGATAAAAGAGGTATTTGTGGGTGAAAAGGTCCTATTTGAAGGGGGAAAGCTGGTATTTCTTGGAGAAGATGTGATATATTTGTTAGAAATGTGGCATTTCTGGAAGAAACTGTCCTCTTTTGGGGATAAAAGAGGTATATGTGGGTGAAAAGTTCCTATTTGAAGGGGGAAACGTGGTATTTCTTGGAGAAGATGTGATATATTTGGGAGAAATGTGGCATTTCTGGAAGAAACTGTCCTCTTTTGGGGATAAAAGATGTATTTGAGGGTGAAAAGGTCCTATTTGAAGGGGGAATCCTGGTATTTCTTGGAGAAGCTGTGTTATATGTGGGAGAAATGTGGCATTTCTGGAAGAAACTGTCCTCTTTTGGGGATAAAAGAGGTATTTGTGGGTGAAAAGGTCCTATTTCCAGGGGGAAACGTGGTATTTCTTGGAGAAGATGTGATATATTTGGGAGAAATGTGGCCTGTCTGGAAGAAAATGTCCTATTTGGGGGATAATACAGGTATTTGTGGGAGAAAATGTCCTATTTGAAGGGGGAAACCTGGTATTTCTTGGAGAAGATGTGGTATATTTGGGAGAAATGTGGCATTTCTGGAAGAAACTGTCCTCTTTTGGGGATGAAACAGGTATTTTTGGGTGAAAAGGTCCTATTTCAAGGGGGAAATCTGGTAGTTCTTGCAAGAGATGTGATCTATTTGGGAGAAATGTGGCATGTCTGGAAGAAACTGTTGTATTTTGGGGATAAAAGAGGTATTTGTGGGTGAAAAGGTCCTATTTGAAGGGGAAAAGCTGGTATTTCTTGGAGAAGATGTGATATATTTGGGAGAAATGTGGCATTTCTGGAAGAAACTGTCCTCTTTGGGGGATGAAACAGGTATTTGTGGGAGAAAAGGTCCTATTTGAAGGGGGAAAGCTGGTATTTCTTGGAGAAGATGTGATCTATTTGGGAGAAATGTGGCCTTTCTGGCAGAAAATGTCCAATTTGGGAGGAGAAGGCTGGTAGTTTTCGGTGAGAAGGTCCTTTTTCAGGAGGAATCCTGGTATTTCTTGGAGAAGATGTGCTATATTTGGGAGAAATGTGGCCTTTCTGGAAGAAAATGTCCAATTTTGGGGAGAAGGCTTGTTGTTTTGGGTGAGAAGGTCCTATTTCAGGAGGAATCCTGGCATTTCTTGGAGAAGATGTGATATATTTGGGAGAAATGTGGCATTTCTGGAAGAAATTGTCCTCTTTTGGGGATAAAGGAGGTATTAGTGGTTGAAAAGTTCCTAATTGAATGGGGAACCCTGGTATTTCTTGGAGATGTGATATATTTGGGAGTTATGTGGCATTTCTGGAAGAAAATGTCCTCTTTTGGGGACAAAATAGGTTTTTCATGGAGAAAAGGTCCTAATTCAAGGGGGAAACCTGGTATTTCTTGGAGGAGTTGTGATATATTTGGGAGAAATGTGGTATTTCTGGAAGAAAATGACCAATTTGAGGGATAAAAGAGGTATTTGTGGGTGAAAAGGTCCTATTTGAAGGGGGAAAGCTGGTATTTCTTGGAGAAGAGGTGATATATTTGGGAGAAATGTGGCATGTCTGAAAGAAACTGTCCTATTTTGGGGATAAAAGAGGTATTTGTGGGTGAAAAGGTCCTATTTGAAGGGGTTAACGTGGTATTTCTTGGAGAAGATGTGATATGTTTGGGAGAAATGTGCCATTTCTGGAAGAAACTGTCCTCTTTTGGGGATAAAACAGGTATTTGTGGGTGAAAAGGTCCTATTTCCACGGGAAAACCTGGTATATCTTGGAGAAGATGTGATCTATTTGGGAGAAATGTGGCATTTCTGGAAGAAACTGTCCTCTTTTGGGGATAAAAGAGGTATTTGTGGGTGAAAAGGTCCTATTTGAAGGGGGAAACCTGGTATTTCTTGGAGAAGAGGTGATATATTTGGGAGAAATCAGGCATTTCTTGCAGAAACTGTCCTATTTTGGGGATAAAAGAATTTTTTGTGGGAGAAAAGTTCCTATTTGAAGGGGGAAAACTGGTATTTCTTGGAGAAGATGTGATATATTTGGGAGAAATGTGGCATTTCTGGAAGAAACTGTCCTCTTTTGGGGATAAAACAGGTATTTGTGGGTGAGAAGGTCCTATTTGAAGGGGGAAAGCTGGTATTTCTAGGAGGAGATGTGATATATTTGGGAGAAATGTGGCATTTCTGGAAGAAACTGTCCTCTTTTGGGGATAAAAGAGGTATTTGTGGGTGAAAAGGTCCTATTTCAGGTGGAATCCTGGTATTTCTTGGAGAAGATGTGATATATTTGGGAGAAATTTGGCATGTCTGGAAGAAACTGTCCTCTTTTGGGGATAAAATGGTATTTGTGGGTGAAAAGTTCCTATTTGAAGGGGGAAACCTGGTATTTCTTGGAGAATATGTGATCTATTTGGGAGAAATGTGGCATTTCTGGAAGAAACTGTAGTATTTTGGGGATAAAAGTGGTATTTGTGGCTGAGAAGGTCCTAGCTCTACGGGAAAGCTGGTATTTCTTGGAGAAGATGTGATCTATTTGGGAGAAATGTGGCCTTTCTGGAAGAAACTGTCCTATTTTGGGGATAAAAGAGGTATTTGTGGGTGATAAGGTCCTATTTCAAGGGGGAAACCTGGTATTTCTTGGAGAAGATGTGATCTATTAGGGAGAAATGTGGCATTTCTGGAAGAAACTGTCCTCTTTTGGGGATAAAAGAGGTATTTGTGGGTGAAAAGGTCCTATTTGAAGGGGGAAACCTGGTATTTCTTGGAGAAGATGTGATATAATTGGGAGAAATGTGGCATTTCTGGAAGAAGATGTCCTCTTTTGGGGATAAAACAGGTATTTCATGGAGAAAAGGTCTTAATTGAAGGGGGAAACCTGGTATTTCTTGGAGGAGTTGTGATATATTTGGGAGAAATGTGACATTTCTGGAAGAAACTGTCCTCTTTTGGGGATAAAAGAGGTATTTTTGGGGAAAAGGTCCTATTTGAAGGGGAAAACGTGGTATTTCTTGGAGAAGATATGATATATTTGGGAGAAATGTGGCATTTCTTGAAGAAACTCTCCTCTTATGGGGATAGAACAGGTATTTGTGGGTGATAAGGTCCTATTTGAAGGGGAAAACCTGGTATTTCTTAGAGAAGATGTGATATATTTGGGAGAAATGTGGCATTTCTGGAAGAAACTGTCCTCTTTTGGGGATAAAAGAGGTATTTGTGGGTGAAAAGGTCGTATTTGCAGGGGGAAACCTGGTATTTCTTGGAGAAGATGTGATATATTTGGGAGAAATCTGGCATTCCTGGAAGAAACTGTCCTCTTATGGGGATAGAACAGGTTTTTGTGGGTGAAAAGGTCCTATTTGAAGGGGAAAACCTGGTATTTCTTGGAGAAGATGTGATATATTTGGTTGAAATGTGGCATGTCTGGAAGAAAATGTCCTATTTGTGGGGAGAAGGTTGGTATTTGTGGGAGAAAAGTTCCTATTTCAGGAGGAATCCTGGTATTTCTTGGAGGAGACGTGATATGTTTGGGAGAAATGTGCCATTTCTGGAAGAAACTGTCCTCTTTTGGGGATAAAACAGGTATTTGTGGGTGAAAAGGTCCTATTTGAAGGGGGAAACCTGGTATTTCTTGGAGAAGATGTGATATGTTTGGGAGAAAAATGGCATTTCTGGAAGAAACTGTCCGGTTTTGGGGATAATAGAGGTATATGTGGGTGAAAAGGTCCTATTTGAAGGGGGAAACCTGGTATTTCTTGGAGAACATGTGATATGTTTGGGAGAAATGTGGCATGTCTGGAAGAAACTGTCCTCTTTTGGGGATAAAAGAGGTATTTGTGGGTGAAAAGGTCCTATTTGAAGGGGGAACCCTGGAATTTCTTGGAGAAGATGTGATGTATTTGGGAGAAATGTGGCATTTCTGGAAGAAACTGTCCTCTTTGGGGGATGAAACAGGTATTTGTGGTTGAAAAGGTCCTATTTGAAGGGGGAAAGCTGGTATTTCTTGGAGAAGATGTGATCTATTTGGGAGAAATGTGGCATGTCTGGAAGAAACTGTCCTCTTCTGGGGATAAAAGAGGTATTTGTGGGTGAAAAGGTCCTATTTGAAGGGGGAAACGTGGTATTTCTTGGAGAAGATGTGATATATTTGGGAGAAATGTGGCATTTCTTGAAGAAACTGTCCTCTTTTGGGGATAAAAGATGTATTTGAGGGTGAAAAGGTCCTATTTGAAGGGGGAATCCTGGTATTTCTTGGAGAAGCTGTGTTATATGTGGGAGAAATGTGGCATTTCTGGAAGAAACTGTCCTCTTTTGGGGATAAAAGAGGTATTTGTGGGTGAAAAGGTCCTATTTGAAGGGGGAAACCTGGTATTTCTTGGAGAAGATGTGATATATTTGGGAGAAATGTGGCCTGTCTGGAAGAAAATGTCCTATTTGAGGGATAATACAGGTATTTGTGGGAGAAAATGTCCTATTTGAAGGGGGAAACCTGGTATTTCTTGGAGAAGATGTGGTATATTTGGGAGAAATGTGGCATTTCTGGAAGAAACTGTCCTCTTTTGGGGATGAAACAGGTATTTTTGGGTGAAAAGGTCCTATTTCAAGGGGGAAATCTGGTAGTTCTTGCAAGAGATGTGATCTATTTGGGAGAAATGTGGCATGTCTGGAAGAAACTGTTGTATTTTCGGGATAAAAGAGGTATTTGTGGGTGAAAAGGTCCTATTTGAAGGGGGAAAGCTGGTATTTCTTGGAGAAGATGTGATATATTTGGGAGAAATGTGGCATTTCTGGAAGAAACTGTCCTCTTTGGGGGATGAAACAGGTATTTGTGGGAGAAAAGGTCCTATTTGAAGGGGGAAAGCTGGTATTTCTTGGAGAAGATGTGATCTATTTGGGAGAAATGTGGCCTTTCTGGCAGAAAACGTCCAATCTGGGGGAAGAAGGCTGGTATTTGTGGGTGAAAAGGTCGTATTTCAGGAGGAATCCTGGTATTTCTTGGAGAAGATGTGCTATATTTGGGAGAAATGTGGCCTTTCTGGAAGAAAATGTCCAATTTTGGGGAGAAGGCTTGTTGTTTTGGGTGAGAAGGTCCTATTTCAGGAGGAATCCTGGCATTTCTTGGAGAAGATGTGATCTATTTGGGAGAAATGTGGCATTTCTGGAAGAAATTGTCCTCTTTTGGGGATAAAGGAGGTATTAGTGGTTGAAAAGTTCCTATTTGAAGGGGGAACCCTGGTATTTCTTGGAGATGTGATATATTTGGGAGTTATGTGGCATTTCTGGAAGAAAATGTCCTCTTTTGGGGATAAAATAGGTATTTCATGGAGAAAAGGTCCTAATTCAAGGGGGAAAACTGGTATTTCTTGGAGGAGTTGTGATATATTTGGGAGAAATGTGGTATTTCTGGAAGAAAATGTCCAATTTGAGGGATAAAAGAGGTATTTGTGGGTGAAAAGGTCCTATTTGAAGGGGGAAAGCTGGTATTTCTTGGAGAAGAGGTGATATATTTGGGAGAAATGTGGCATGTCTGAAAGAAACTGTCCTATTTTGGGGATAAAAGAGGTATTTGTGGGTGAAAAGGTCCTATTTGAAGGGGGAAACGTGGTATTTCTTGGAGAAGATGTGATATGTTTGGGAGAAATGTGCCATTTCTGGAAGAAACTGTCCTCTTTTGGGGATAAAACAGGTATTTGTGGGTGAAAAGGTCCTATTTCCACGGGAAAACCTGGTATATCTTGGAGAAGATGTGATCTATTTGGGAGAAATGTGGCATTTCTGGAAGAAACTGTCCTCTTTTGGGGATAAAAGAGGTATTTGTGGGAGAAAAGGTCCTATTTGAAGGGGGAAACCTGGTATTTCTTGGAGAAGAGGTGATATATTTGGGAGAAATCAGGCATTTCTTGCAGAAACTGTCCTATTTTGGGGATAAAAGAATTTTTTGTGGGAGAAAAGTTCCTATTTGAAGGGGGAAAACTGGTATTTCTTGGAGAAGATGTGATATATTTGGGAGAAATGTGGCATTTCTGGAAGAAACTGTCCTCTTTTGGGGATAAAACAGGTATTTGTGGGTGAGAAGGTCCTATTTGAAGGGGGAAAGCTGGTATTTCTAGGAGGAGATGTGATATATTTGGGAGAAATGTGGCATTTCTGGAAGAAACTGTCCTCTTTTGGGGATAAAAGTGTTATTTGTGGGTGAAAAGGTCCTATTTCAGGTGGAATCCTGGTATTTCTTGGAGAAGATGTGATATATTTGGGAGAAATGTGGCATGTCTGGAAGAAACTGTCCTCTTTTGGGGATAAAATGGTATTTGTGGGTGAAAAGGTCCTATTTGAAGGGGGAAACCTGGTATTTCTTGGAGAAGATGTGATCTATTTGGGAGAAATGTGGCATTTCTGGAAGAAACTGTAGTATTTTGGGGATAAAAGTGGTATTTGTGGCTGAGAAGGTCCTAGCTGTACGGGAAAGCTGGTATTTCTTGGAGAAGATGTGATATATTTGGGAGAAATGTGGCATTTCTGGAAGAAACTGTCCTATTTTGGGGATAAAAGAGGTATTTGTGGGTGATAAGGTCCTATTTCAAGGGGGAAACCTGGTATTTCTTGGAGAAGATGTGATCTATTAGGGAGAAATGTGGCATTTCTGGAAGAAACTGTCCTCTTTTGGGGATAAAAGAGGTATTTGTGGGTGAAAAGGTCCTATTTGAAGGGGGAAAGCTGGTATTTCTTGGAGAAGATGAGATATAATTGGGAGAAATGTGGCATTTCTGGAAGAAGATGTCCTCTTTTGGGGATAAAACAGGTATTTCATGGAGAAAAGGTCTTAATTGAAGGGGGAAACCTGGTATTTCTTGGAGGAGTTGAGATATATTTGGGAGAAATGTGACATTTCTGGAAGAAACTGTCCTCTTTTGGGGATAAAAGAGGTATTTTTGGGGAAAAGGTCCTATTTGAAGGGGGAAACGTGGTATTTCTTGGAGAAGATATGATATATTTGGGAGAAATGTGGCATTTCTTGAAGAAACTCTCCTCTTATGGGGATAGAACAGGTATTTGTGGGTGATAAGGTCCTATTTGAAGGGGAAAACCTGGTATTTCTTGGAGAAGATGTGATTTATTTGGGAGAAATGTGGCATTTCTGGAAGAAACTGTCCTCTTTTGGGGATAAAAGAGGTATTTGTGGGTGAAAAGGTCGTATTTGCAGGGGGAAACCTGGTATTTCTTGGAGAAGATGTGATATATTTGGGAGAAATCTGGCATTCCTGGAAGAAACTGTCCTCTTATGGGGATAGAACAGGTTTTTGTGGGTGAAAAGGTCCTATTTGAAGGGGAAAACCTGGTATTTCTTGGAGAAGATGTGATATATTTGGTTGAAATGTGGCATGTCTGGAAGAAAATGTCCTATTTGTGGGGAGAAGGTTGGTATTTGTGGGAGAAAAGTTCCTATTTCAGGAGGAATCCTGGTATTTCTTGGAGGAGACGTGATATGTTTGGGAGAAATGTGCCATTTCTGGAAGAAACTGTCCTCTTTTGGGGATAAAACAGGTATTTGTGGGTGAAAAGGTCCTATTTGAAGGGGGAAACCTGGTATTTCTTGGAGAAGATGTGATATGTTTGGGAGAAAAATGGCATTTCTGGAAGAAACTGTCCGGTTTTGGGGATAATAGAGGTATTTGTGGGTGAAAAGGTCCTATTTGAAGGGGGAAACCTGGTATTTCTAGGAGAACATGTGATATGTTTGGGAGAAATGTTGCATGTCTGGAAGAAACTGTCCTCTTTTGGGGATAAAAGAGGTATTTGTGGGTGAAAAGGTCTTATTTGAAGGGGGAACCCTGGTATTTCTTGGAGAAGATGTGATCTATTTGGGAGAAATGTGGCATTTCTGGAAGAAACTGTCCTATTTGGGGGAGAAGCTTGCTATTAATGGGTGAAAAGGTCCTATATGAAGGGGGAAACCTGGTATTTCTTGGAGAAGATGTGATATATTTGGGAGAAATGTGGCATGTCTGGAAGAAACTGTCCTATTTGGGGGAGAAGCTTGCTATTAATGGGTGAAAAGGTCCTATTTGAAGGGGGAAACCTGGTATTTCTAGGAGAACATGTGATATGTTTGGGAGAAATGTTGCATGTCTGGAAGAAACTGTCCTCTTCTGGGGATAAAAGAGGTATTTGTGGGTGAAAAGGTCCTATTTGAAGGGGGAAGCGTGGTATTTCTTGGAGAAGATGTGATATGTTTGGGAGAAAT
This sequence comes from Lophura swinhoii, assembly GCA_030408155.1. Taxonomy (NCBI): domain Eukaryota; kingdom Metazoa; phylum Chordata; class Aves; order Galliformes; family Phasianidae; genus Lophura; species Lophura swinhoii. Next base: position 23,925,207 of record JASCYN010000149.1, on the reverse strand, counting down.
GTGGCATTTCTGGAAGAAACTGTCCTATTTGGGTGGAGAAGGCTGGTATTTGTGGGAGATAAGGTCCTATTTGAAGGGGGAAACCTGGTATTTCTTGGAGAAGATGTGATATATTTGGGAGAAATGTGGCATGTCTGGAAGAAACTGCCCTCTTTTGGGGATAAAAGAGGTATTTCTGTGTGAAAAGGTCCTATTTGAAGGGGGAAACGTGGTATTTCTTGGAGAAGATGTGATATATTTGGGAGAAATGTGGCATTTCTGGCAGAAAATGTCCTATTTTGGGGATAAAAGAGGTATTAGTGGTTGAAAAGGTCCTATTTGAAGGGGGAAACCTGGTATTTCTTGGAGAAGCTGTGTTATATGTGGGAGAAATGTGGCATTTCTGGAAGAAACTGTCCTCTTTTGGGGATAAAAGAGGTATTTGTGGGTGAAAAGGTCCTATTTCCAGGGGGAAACCTGGTATTTCTTGGAGAAGATGTGATCTATTTGGGAGAAATGTGGCATTTCTGGAAGAAAATGTCCTATTTGAGGGATAATACAGGTATTTGTGGGAGAAAATGTCCTATTTGAAGGGGGAAACCTGGTATTTCTTGGAGAAGATGTGGTATATTTGGGAGAAATGTGGCATTTCTGGAAGAAACTGTCCTCTTTTGGGGATGAAACAGGTATTTTTGGGTGAAAAGGTCCTATTTCAAGGGGGAAAGCTGGTAGTTCTTGCAAGAGATGTGATATATTTGGGAGAAATGTGGCATGTCTGGAAGAAACTGTCCGGTTTTGGGGATAAAAGAGGTATTTGTGGGTGAAAAGGTCCTATTTGAAGGGGGAAAGCTGGTATTTCTTGGAGAAGATGTGATATATTTGGGAGAAATGTGGCATGTCAGGAAGAAACTGTCCTCTTTGGGGGATGAAACAGGTATTTGTGGGAGAAAAGGTCCTATTTGAAGGGGGAAAGCTGGTATTTCTTGGAGAAGATGTGATCTATTTGGGAGAAATGTGGCCTTTCTGGCAGAAAATGTCCAATTTGGGGGGAGAAGGCTGGTAGTTTTCGGTGAGAAGGTCCTTTTTCAGGAGGAATCCTGGTATTTCTTGGAGAAGATGTGCTATATTTGGGAGAAATGTGGCCTTTCTGGAAGAAAATGTCCAATTTTGGGGAGAAGGCTGGTTGTTTTGGGTGAGAAGGTCCTATTTCAGGAGGAATCCTGGCATTTCTTGGAGAAGATGTGATCTATTTGGGAGAAATGTGGCATTTCTGGAAGAAACTGTAGTATTTTGGGGATAAAAGAGGTATTTGTGGGTGAAAAGGTCCTATTTCAAGGGGGAAACCTGGTATTTCTTGGAGAAGATGTGATATATTTGGGAGAAATGTGGCATTTCTGGAAGAAACTGTCCTATTTTGGGGATAAAAGAGGTATTTGTGGGTGAAAAGGTCCTATTTGAAGGGGGAAACCCGGTATTTCTTGGAGAAGATGTGATATAATTGGGAGAAATGTGGCATTTCTGGAAGAAGATGTCCTCTTTTGGGGATAAAACAGGTATTTCATGGAGAAAAGGTCTTAATTGAAGGGGGAAAGCAGGTATTTCTTGGAGGAGTTGTGATATATTTGGGAGAAATGTGGCATTTCTAGAAGAAACTGTCCTCTTTTGGGGATAAAGAGGTATTTGTGGTTGAAAAGGTCCTATTTGAAGGGGGAAAGCTGGATGTTCTTGCAGGAGATGTGATATATTTGGGAGAAATGTGGCCAATCTGGCAGAAACTGTCCTCTTTTGGGGATAAATGAGGTATATGTGGGTGAAAAGTTCCAATTTGAAGGGGGAAACATGGTATTTCTTGGAGAAGATGTGATACATTTGGGAGAAATCTGGCCTTTCTGGCAGAAACTGTCCTATTTTGGGGATAAAAGAGGTATTTCTGGGAGAAAAGTTCCTATTTCTAGGGGGAAAGCTGGTATTTCTGTGGCCTTTCTGGAAGAAACTGTCCTATTTTGGGGATAAAAGAGGTATTTGTGGGTGAAAAGTTCCTATTTGAAGGGGGAAAGCTGGTAATTCTATGAGGAGATGTGATATGTTTTGGAGAAATGTGGCATTTCTGGAAGAAACTGTCATCTTTTGGGGATAAAAGAGGCATTTGTGGGTGAAAAGGTCCTATTTCCAGGGGAAAACCTGGTATTTCTTGGAGACGATGTGATATATTTGGGAGAAATCTGGCATCTCTGGAAGAAAATGTCCTATTTGGGGCGAGAAGGCTGGTATTTGTGGGGGAAAAGGTCCTATATGAAGGGGGAAACCTGGTATTTCTTGGAGAAGATGTGATATATTTGGGAGAAATGTGGCATTTCTGGAAGAACTGTCCTCTTTTGGGGATAAAAGAGGTATTTGTGGGTGAAAAGGTCCTATTTGAAGGGGGAAACCTGGTATTTCTTGGAGAAGCTGTGATATATTTAGAGAAACCTGGCATTTCTGGAAGAAACAGTCCTATTTTGGGATACAACAGGTATTTGTAGGTTAAAAGGTCCTATTTCAGGAGGAATCCTTGCATTTCTTTGAGAAGATGTGATATGTTTGGGAGAAATGTGGCATTTCTGGAAGAAACTGTCCTATTTTGGGGTTAAACCAGGTATTTGTGGGTGAAAAGGTCCTATTTGAAGGGGAAAACCTGGTATTTCTTGGAGAAGATGTGATCTATTTGAGAGAAATGTGGCATTTCTGGAAGAAACTGTCCTCTTCTGGGGATAAAAGAGGTATTTGTGGGAGAAAAGGTCCTATTTGAAGGGGGAAACGTGGTATTTCTTGGAGAAGATGTGATATATTTGGGAGAAACCAGGCCTTTCTGGAAGAAACTGTCCTATTTTGGGGATAAAAGAGGTATTTGTGGGTGAAAAGGTCCTATTTGAAGGGGGAAACGTGGTATTTCTTGGAGAAGATGTGATCTATTTGGGAGAAATCAGCATTTATGGAAGAAACTGTCCTCTTTTGGGGATAAAACAGATATTTGTGGGTGAAAAGGTCCTATTTGAAGGGGGAAACCTGGTATTTCTTGGAGAAGATGTGATATGTTTGGGATAAATGTGGTCTTTCTGGCTGAAACTGTCCTGTTTTGGGGATAAAAGAGGTATTTGTGGGTGAAAAGGTCATATTTGAAGGGGGAAACGTGGTATTTCTTGGAGAAGATGTGATATATTTGGGAGAAATGTGGCATGTCCGGAAGAAACTGTTCTATCTTGGGGATATAACAGGTATTTGTGGGTGAAAAGGTCCTATTTGAAGGGGGAAAGCTGGCATTTCTTGGAGAAGATGTGATGTATTTGGGAGAAATGTGGCCTTTCCTGAAGAAACTGTCCTCTTTTGGGGATAAAAGAGGTATTTGTGGGAGAAAAGGTCCTATGTCAAGGGGTAAAGCAGGATGTTCTTGCAGGAGATGTGATATATGTGGGAGAAATGCCGCATTTCTGGAAGAAACTGTCGTATTTTGGGGATCAAAGAGGTATTTGTGGGTGAAAAGGTCCTATTTGAAGGGGGAAAGCTGGTATTTCTTGGAGAAGATGTGATATGTTTGGGAGAAATGTGGCATGTCAGGAAGAAACTGTCCTCTTTTGGGGGGAAAAGGCTGGTTTTTGTGGGTGAAAATGTACTATTTCAGGAGATATCCTGGTATTTCTTGGAGGAGATGTGGTATATTTGGGAGAAATGTGACATTTCTGGAAGAAACTGTCCTATTTTGGGGATAAAAGAGGAATTTTTGGGCGAAAAGGTCCTATTTGAAGGGGGAACCCTGGTATTTCATGGAGAAGATGTGATATATTTGGGAGAAATGTGGCCTTTCTGGCAGAAACTGTCCTATTTGAGTGATAAAAGAGGTATTTGTGGGTGAAAAGGTCCTATTTGAAGGGGGAAAGCTGGTAGTTTTACCTCTTTTAATCCCCAAAATAGAACAGTTTCTTCCAGTAAGGCCACATTTCTCCCAAATAGATCACTTCTTCTCCAAGAAATACCAGCTTTCCCCCTTCAAATAGGACCGTTTCACCCACAAATACCTCTTTTATCCCCAAAATAGTACATTTTCTGCCATACATGCCATATTTCTCCCAGATATACCACATTTTCTCCATGAAATACCAGATTTCCCCCTTCAAATAGGACCTTTTTACCCAAAAATACCTATTTCATCCCCAAAAGAGGACAGTTTCTTCCTGACATGCCACATTTCTCCCAAATATATCACATCTTCTCCAAGAAATACCAGGTTTTCCCCTTCGAATAGGGCCTTATCACCCACAAATACCACTTTTATCCCCAAAAGAGGACAGTTTCTTCCAGAAAGGCCACATTTCTCCCAAACATATCACATCTTCTCCAAGAAATACCACGTTTCCCCCTTCAAATAGGACCTTTTCAACCAAAAATACCTCTTTTATCCCTCAAATAGGTCAGTTTCTTCCAGACATGCCACATTTCTCCCAAATATATCACATCTTCTCCAAGAAATACCAGGATTCCTCCTGAAATAGGACCTTTTCTCCCACAAATACCAGCCTTCTCCCCCCAAATAGGACAGTTTCTTCCAGAAATGCCACATTTCTCCCAAACATATCACATCTTCTCCAAGAAATACCAGGTTTCCCCCTTCCAATAGGACCTTATCACCCACAAATACCTCTTTTATCCCCAAAAGAGGACAGTTTCTTCCAGAAATGCCACATTTCTCCCAAATATATCACATCTTCTCCAAGAAATACCACGTTTCCCCCTTCAAATAGGACCTTTTCACCCACAAATACCTCTTTTATCCCCAAAAGAGGACAGTTTCTTCCAGAAATGCTACATTTCTCCCAAATATATCACATCTTCTGCAAGAAATACCAGCTTTCCCCCTTCAAATAGGACCTTTTCACCCACTAATAGCAGGCTTCTTCCCCCAAATAGGACAGTTTGTTCCAGAAAGGCCACATTTCTCCCAAATATATCACATCTTCTCCAAGAAATACCGGATTTCCCCCTTCAAATAGGACCTTTTCACCCACAAATACCTGTTTTATCCCCAAAAGAGGACAGTTTCTTCCAGACATGCCACATTTCTCCCAAATATATCACATCTCCTCCAAGAAATACCACCTTTCCCCCTTCAAATAGGACCTTTTCTCCCACAAATACCAGTTCTATGTACAAAACAGGACACTTTCTTCCAGAAATGCCACATTTCTCCCAAATATATCACATCTTCTCCAAGAAATACCAGGTTTCCCCCTTCAAATAGGACCTTTTCACCCACAAATACCTCATTTATCCCCAAAATTGGACAGTTTTTACCAGGCATGCCACATTTCTCCCAAATATATCACATCTTCTCCAAGAAATACCAGGGTTCCCCCTTCAAATAGGACCTTTTCTCCCACAAATACCTCTTTTATCCCTCAAATTGGACATTTTCTTCCAGAAATGCCACATTTCTCCCAAATATATCACAACTCATCCAAGAAATACCAGGTTTCCCCCTTCAAATAGGACCTTTTCTCCATGAAATACCTGTTTTATCCCCAAAAGAGGACATTTTCTTCCTGAAATGCCACATTTCTCCCAAATAGATCACATCTTCTCCAAGAAATACCAGGTTTCCCCCTTCAAATAGGACCTTTTCAACCACTAATACCTCTTTTATCCCCAAATGAGGACAGTTTCTTCCGGAAATGCCACATTTCTCCCAAATATATCACATCTTCTCCAAGAAATACCAGGTTTCCCCCTTCAAATAGGACCTTTTCACCCACAAATACCTGTTCTATCCCCATAAGAGGACAGTTTCTTCCAGACATGCCACATTTCTCCCAAATATATCACATCTTCTCCAAGAAATACCACGTTTCCCCCTTCGAATAGGACCTTTTCACCCACAAAAAATTCTTTTATCCCCAAAATAGGACAGTTTCTTCCAGAAATGCCACATTTCTCCCAAATATATCACATCTTCTCCAAGAAATACCAGGGTTCCCCCTTCATATAGGACCTTTTCACCCACAAATACCTCTTTTATCCCCAAAATAGGAGAGTTTCTTCCAGACATGCCACATTTCTCCCAAATATACCACATCTTCTCCATGAAATACCAGCTTTCCCCCTTCAAATAGGACCTTTTCACCCACAAATACCTGTTTCATCCCCAAAAGAGGACAGTTTCTTCCAGAAATGCCACATTTCTCCCAAATATATCACATCTTCTCCAAGAAATACCAGGGATCCCCCTTCAAATAGGACCTTTTCACCCACAAATACCTGTATTATCCCTCAAATAGGACATTTTCTTCCAGAAATGCCACATTTCTCCCAAATATAGCACATCTTCTCCAAGAAATACCAGGATTCCCAATTGTAATAAGACCTTTTCACCCACAAATACCTCTTTTATCCCCAAAATACGACAGTTTCTTCCAGAAATGTTACATTTCTCCCAAATATATCACATGTTCTCCAAGAAATACCACGTTTCCCCCTTCAAATAGGACCTTTTCACCCACAAATACCCGTTTTATCCCCAAAAGAGGACAGTTTCTTCAAGAAATGCCACATTTCTCCCAAATAGATCACATCTTCTCCAAGAAATACCAGCTTTCCCCCTTCAAATAGGACCTTTTCACCCACTAATAGCAGGCTTCTCCCCCAAATAGGACAGTTTCTTGCAGAAATGCCACATTTCTCCCAAACAGATCACATCTTCTCCAAGAAATACCAGGTTTCCCCCTTCAAATAGGACCTTTTCAACCACTAATACCTCATTATCCTTAAAATAGGAGAGTTTCTTCCAGACATGCCACATTTCTCCCAAATATATCACATCACCTTCAAGAAATACCAGGTTTCCCCCTTCAAATAGGACCTTTTCACCCACAAATACCTCTTTTATCCCCAAAATAGGACAGTTTCTTCCAGAAAGGCCACAGTTCTCCCAAATATATCACATCTTCTCCAAGAAATACCAGGTTTCCCCCTTCAAATAGGACCTTTTCACCCACAAATACCTCTTTTATCCCCAAAATAGGACAGTTTTTCCAGACATGCCAGATTTCTCCCAAATATATCACATCTTCTCCAAGAAATACCAGCTTTCCCCCTTCAAATAGGACCTTCTCACCCACAAATACCTCTTTTATCCCTAAAATAGGACAGTTTCTTCCAGACATGCCACATTTCTCCCAAATATATCACATCTTCTCCAAGAAATACCAGGCTTCCCCCTTCAAATAGGACCTTTTCAACCACAAATACCTCTTTTATCCCCAAAAGAGGACAGTTTCTTCCAGAAATGCCACATTTCTCCCAAATATATCACAACTCCTCCAAGAAATATCAGGTTTCCCCCATCAATTAGGACCTTTTCTCCATGAAATACCTCTTTTATCCCCAAAAGTGGACAGTTTCTTCCAGAAAGGCCACATCTTCTCCAAATATATATCATCTTCTCCAAGAAATACCAGGTTTCCCCCTTCAAATAGGACCTTTTCCCCCAAAAATCCTCTTTTATCCCCAAAACAGGACAGTTTCTTCCAGAAATGCCACATTTCTCCCAATTATATCACATCTTCTCCTAGAAATGCCAGGATTCATCCTGAAATAGGACCTTCTCACCCAAAACTACCAGCCTTCTCCCCCCAAATTGGACATTTTCTTCCAGAAATGCCACATTTCTCCCAAATATATCACATCTTCTCCAAGAAATGCCAGGATTCCTCCTGAAATAGGACCTTCTCACCGAAAACTACCAGCCTTCTCCCTCCAAATTGGACATTTTCTTCCAGACATGCCACATTTCTCCCAAATATATCACCTCTTCTCCAAGAATTACCAGTTTTCCCCCTTCAAATAGGACCTTTTCACCCACAAATACCTGTTTTATCCCCAAAATAGGACAGTTTCTTCCAGAAATGCCACATTTCTCCCAAATAGATCACATCATCTCCAAGAAATACCAGGTTTCCCCCTTCAAATAGGACCTTATCACCCACAAATACCTCTTTTATCCCCAGATGAGGACAGTTTCTTCCAGACATGCCACATTTCTCCCAAATATATCACATGTTCTCCAAGAAATACCACGTTTCCCCCTTCAAATAGGACCTTTTCACCCACAAATACCTCTTTTATCCCCAAAATAGGACAGTTTCTTCCAGACATGCCACATTTCTCCCAAATATACCACATCTTCTCCAAGAAATACGAGGTTTCCCCATTCAAATAGGACCTTTTCACCCACAAATACCTCTTTTATCCCCAAAACAGGACACTTTCTTCCAGAAATGCCACATTTCTCCCAAATATATCATATCTTCTCCAAGAAATACCAGGTTTCCCCCTTCAAATAGGAAATTTTCACCCACAAATACCTGTTTTATCCCCAAAATAGGACAGTTTCTTCCAGAAATGCCAGATTTCTCCCACGTATATCACATCTTCTCCAAGAAATAACAGGGTTCCCCCTTCAAATAGGACCTTTTCACCCACAAATACGCCCTTTATCCCCAAAATAAGACACTTTCTGCCAGAAATGCCATATTTCTCCCAAACATATCACATCTTCTCATAGAATTACCAGCTTTCCCCCTTCAAATAGGAACTTTTCACCCACAAAAAATTCTTTTATCCCCAAAAGAGGACAGTTTCTTCCAGAAATGCCTGATTTCTCCCAAATATATCACATCTTCTCCAAGAAATACCAGGTTTCCCCCTTCAAATACGACCTTTTCACCCACAAATACCTCTTTTATCCCTCAAATAGGACAGTTTGTTCCAGACATGCCACATTTCTCCCTAATATATCACATCTTCTCCAAGAAATACCACGTTTCCCCCTTCAAATAGGACCTTATCACCCACAAATACCACTTTTATCCCCAAAATAGGACAGTTTCTGCCAGAAAGGCCACATTTCTCCCAAACATATCACATCTTCTCCAAGAAATACCACGTTTCGCCCTTCAAATAGGACCTTTTCACCCACAAAGATTCTTTTATCCCCAAAATAGGACAGTTTCTTCCAGAAATGCCACAGTTCTCCCAAATATATCATATCTTCTCCAAGAAATACCAGCTTTCCCCCTTCAAATAGGACCTTTTCACCCACAAATACCTGTTTAATCCCCAAAAGAGGTCATTTTCTTCCAGACATGCCACATTTCTCCCAAATAGATCACATCTTCTCCAAGAAATACCAGCTTTCCCCCTTCAAATACAACGTTTTCACCCACAAATACCTGTTATATCCCCAAAATAGGACAGTTTCTTACAGAAATGCCATATTTCTCCCAAACATATCACATCTTCTCCAAGAAATACCAGGTTTCCCCCTTCAAATAGGACCTTTTCACCCACTAATAGCAGGCTTCTCCCCCAAAAGAGGACAGTTTCTTCCAGAAATGCCAGATTTCTCCCAAATAGATCACATCTTCTCCAAGAAATACCAGGGTTCCCCCTTCAAATAGGACCTTTTCACACACAAATACCTCTTTTATCCCCAAAATAGGACAGTTTCTTCCAGACATGCCACATTTCTCCCAAATATATCACATCTCCTTGAAGAAATACCAGCTTTATCCCTTCAAATAGGACCTTTTCAACCACAAATACCTGTTTTATCCCCAAAACAGTACACTTTCTTCCAGAAATACCACATTTCTCCCAAATATATCACATCTTCTCATAGAATTACCGCGTTTCCCCCTTCAAATAGGACCTTTTCACCCACAAATACCTGTTTTATCCCCAAAAGAGGACAGTTTCTTCCAGACATGCCACATTTCTCCCAAATATATCACATCTTCTCCAAGAAATACCAGCTTTCCCCCTTCAAATAGGACCTTTTCACCCACAAATACCTGTTATATCCCCAAAATAGGACAGTTTCTTACAGACATGCCATATTTCTCCCAAACATATCACATCTTCTCCAAGAAATACCAGGTTTCCCCCTTCAAATAGGACCTTTTCACCCACAAATACCTCTTTTATCCCCAAAAGAGGACAGTTTCTTCCAGAAATGGCACATTTCTCCCAAACATATCACATCTCCTCCAAGAAATACCAGGATTCCTCCTGAAATAGGAACTTTTCTCCCACAAATACCACCCTTCTCCCCCCAAATAGGACATTTTCTTCCAGAAATGCCACATTTCTCCCTAATATATCACATCTTCTCCAAGAAATACCAGGTTTTCCCCTTCAAATAGGACCTTTTCACACAGAAATACCTCTTTTATCCCCAAAAGAGGACAGTTTCTTCCAGAAATGCCACATTTCTCCCAAATAGATCACATCTTCTCCAAGAAATACCACGTTTCCCCCTTCAAATAGGACCTTTTCCCCAAAAAAACCACTTTTATCCCCAAAAGAGGACAGTTTCTTCCAGGAATGCCAGATTTCTCCCAAATATATCACATCTTCTCCAAGAAATACCACGTTTCCCCCTTCATATAGGACCTTCTCACCCACAAATACCTCTTTTATCCCCAAAATAGGACAGTTTTTTCCAGACATGCCACATTTCTCCCAAATAGATCACATCTTCTCCAAGAAATACCAGGGTTCCCCCTTCAAATAGGACCTTTTCACCCACAAATACCTCTTTTATCCCCAAAAGAGGACAGTTTCTTCCAGACATGCCACATTTCTCCCAAATAGATCACATCTTCTCCAAGAAATACCAGGTTTCCCCCTTCGAATTGGACCTTTTCACCCACAAATACCTCTTTTATCCCCAAAAGAGGACAGTTCCTTCCAGAAAGGCCACATTTCTCCCAAATATATCACATCTTCTGCAAGAAATACCAGGATTCCTCCTGAAAGAGGACCTTTTCAACCTCAAATACCAGCCTTCTCCCCAAAATAGGACAGTTTCTTCCAGAAATGCCACATTACTCCCAAATATACCACATCTTCTCCAAGAAATACCAGGTTTCCCCCTTCAAATAGGACCTTTTCACCCACAAATACCTCTTTTATCCCCAAAAGAGGACAGTTTCTTCCAGAAATGCCACATTTCTCCCAAATAGATCACATCTTCTCCAAGAAATACCAAGTTTCCCCCTTCAAATAGGACCTTTTCACCCTCAAATACATCTTTTATCCCCAAAAGAGGACAGTTTCTTCAAGAAATGCCACATTTCTCCCAAATACATCACATCTTCTCCAAGAAATACCGGATTTCCCCCTTCAAATAGGACCTTTTCACCCACAAATACCTGTTTTATCCCCAAAAGAGGACAGTTTCTTCCGGAAATGGCACATTTCTCCCAAATATATCACATCTTCTCCAAGAAATACCAGCTTTCCCCCTTCAAATAGGACCTTTTCACCCACAAATACCTGTTCTATCCCCAAAAGAGGACAGTTTCTTCCAGAAATGCCACATTTCTCCCAAATAGATCACATCTTCTCAAGAAATACCAGGTTTCCCCCTTCAAATAGGACCTTTTCACCCACAAATACCTCTTTTATCCCCAAAATAGGACAGTTTCTTCCAGAAATGGCACATTTCTCCCAAACATATCACATCTCCTCCAAGAAATACCAGGATTCCTCCTGAAATAGGAACTTTTCTCCCACAAATACCACCCTTCTCCCCACAAATAGGACAGTTTCTTCCAGAAATGCCAGATTTCTACCAAATATATCACATCTTCTCCAAGAAATACCAGCTTTCCCCCTTCAAATAAGACCTTTTCACCCACAAATACCTGTTCTATCCCCATAAGAGGACAGTTTCTTCCAGAAATGCCACATTTCTCCCAAATATATCACATCTTCTCCAAGAAATACCACGCTTCCCCCTTCAAATAGGACCTTTTCCCAAAAAAAAACCTCTTTTATCCCCAAAAGAGGACAGTTTCTTCCAGGAATGCCAGATTTCTCCCAAATATATCTCATCTTCTCCAAGAAATACCAGGATTCCTCCTGAAAGTGGACCTTCTCACCCAAAACTACCAGCCTTCTCCCCCCAAATAGGACATTTTCTTCCAGAAAGACCACATTTCTCCCAAATATATCACATCTTCTCCAAGAAATACCAGGATTCCTCCTGAAATAGGACCTTCTCACCCACAACTACCAGCCTTCTCCCCCCAAATTGGACATTATCTTCTAGGAAGGCCACATTTCTCCCAAATAGATCACATCTTCTGCATGAAATACCAGCTTTCCCCCTTCAAATAGGACCTTTTCTCCCACAAATACCTGTTTTATCCCCCAGAAGAGGACAGTTTCTTACAGACATGCCACATTTCTCCCAAACATATCACATCTTCTCCAAGAAATACCAGGTTTCCCCCTGCAAATACGACCTTTTCACCCACAAATACCTCTTTTATCCCCAAAAGAGGACAGTTTCTTCCAGAAATGCCACATTTCTCCCAAATAGATCACATCTTCTCCAAGAAATACCAGGTTTCCCCCTTCAAATAGGACCTTTTCACCCACAAATACCTCTTTTATCCCCAAAATAGGACAGTTTCTTCCAGAAATGGCACATTTCTCCCAAACATATCACATCTCCTCCAAGAAATACCAGGATTCCTCCTGAAATAAGAACTTTTCTCCCACAAATACCACCCTTCTCCCCCAAAATAGGACTTTTTCTTCCAGACATGCCACATTTCTCCCAAATATATCACATCTTCTCCAAGAAATACCAGGTTTTCCCCTTCAAATAGGACCTTTTCACCAACAAATACCTGTTCTATCCCCATAAGAGGACAGTTTCTTCCAGAAATGCCACATTTCTCCCAAATATACCACATCTTCTCCAAGAAATACCAGGTTTCCCCCTTCAAATAGGACCTTTTCCCCAAAAAAACCTCTTTTATCCCCAAAAGAGGACAGTTTCTTCCAGGAATGCCACATTTCTCCCAAATATATCACATCTTCTCCATGAAATACCAGGGTTCCCCCTTCAAATAGGACCTTCTCACCCACAAATACCTCTTTTATCCCCAAAATAGGACAGTTTCTTCCAGAAATGCCACATTTCTCCCAAATAGATCACAACTCCGCCAAGAAATACCAGGTTTCCCCCTTGAATTAGGAACTTTTCTCCATGAAATACCTCTTTTATCCCCAAAAGAGGACAGTTTCTTCCAGAAAGGCCACATTTCTCCCAAATAGATCACATCTTCTCCAAGAAATACCACGCTTCCCCCTTCAAATAGGACCTTTTCTCCCACAAATACCTGTTTTATCCCCAAAAGAGGACAGCTTCTTCCAGACATGCCACATTTCTCCCAAATATATCACCTCTTCTCCAAGAATTACCAGGTTTCCCCCTTCAAATAGGACCTTTTCACCCACAAATACCTCTTTTATCCCCAAAAGAGGACAGTTCCTTCCAGAAAGGCCACATTTCTCCCAAATATATCACATCTTCTCCAAGAAATACCAGGGTTCCCCCTTCAAATAGGACCTTTTCACCCACAAATACCTCTTTTAACCCCAAAATACGACAGTTTCCTCCAGAAATGCCACATTTCTCCCAAATATATCACATCTCCTTCAAGAAATACCAGCTTTCCCCCTTCAAATAGGACCTTTTCAACCACAAATACCTGTTTTATCCCCAAAACAGGACACTTTCTTCCAGAAATGCCACATTTTTCCCAAATATATCACATCTTCTCATAGAATTACCGCGTTTCCCCCTTCAAATAGGACCTTTTCACCCACAAATACCTCTTTTATCCCCAAAAGAGGACAGTTTCTTCCAGACATGCCACATTTCTCCCAAATAGATCACATCTTCTCCAAGAAATACCAGCTTTCCCCCTTCAAATTGGACCTTTTCACCCACAAATACCTGTTTTATCCCCAAAAGAGGACAGTTTCTTCCAGACATGCCATATTTCTCCCAAACATATCACATCTTCTCCAAGAAATACCAGGTTTCCCCCTTCAAATAGAACCTTTTCACCCACAAATACCTCTTTTATCCCCAAAAGAGGACAGTTTCTTCAAGAAATGCCACATTTCTCCCAAACATGTCAGATCTCCTCCAAGAAATACCAGGATTCCTCCTGAAATAGGAACTTTTCTCCCACAAATACCACCCTTCTCCCCCCAAATAGGACATTTTCTTCCAGAAAAGCCACATTTCTCCCAAATATATCACATCTTCTCCAAGAAATACCAGGTTTTCCCCTTCAAATAGGACCTTTTCACCCACAAATACCTGTTCTATCCCCAAAAGAGGACAGTTTCTTCCAGAAATGCCACATTTCTCCCAAATATATCACATCTTCTCCAAGAAATACCACGTTTCCCCCTTCATATAGGACCTTCTCACCCACAAATACCTCTTTTATCCCCAAAATAGGACAGTTTTTTCCAGACATGCCACATTTCTCCCAAATATATCACATCTCCTCCAAGAAATACCAGGTTTCCCCCTTCAAATAGGACCTTTTCTCCCACAAATACCTGTTTTATCCCCAAAAGAGGACAGTTTCTTCCAGAAATGCCACATTTCTCCCAAATATATCACAACTCCGCCAAGAAATACCAGGTTTCCCCCTTCAATTAGGACCTTTTCTCCATGAAATACCTCTTTTATCCCCAAAAGTGGACAGTTTTTTCCAGAAAGGCCACATTTCTCCCAAATATATCACATCTTCTCCAAGAAATACCAGGTTTCCCCCTTCAAATAGTACCTTTTCCCCAAAAAAAACCTCTTTTATCCCCAAAACAGGACAGTTTCTTCCAGAAATGCCACATTTCTCCCAATTATATCACATCTTCTCCAAGAAATGCCAGGATTCCTCCTAAAATAGGACCTTCTCACCCAAAACTACCAGCCTTCTCCCCCCAAATTGGACATTTTCTTCCAGACATGCCAAATTTCTCCCAAATATATCACATCTTCTCCAAGAAATACCAGGATTCCTCCTGAAATCGGACCTTCTCACCCAAAACTACCAGCCTTCTCCCCCCAAATTGGACATTTTCTTCCAGAAAGGCCACATTTCTCCCAAATAGATCACATCTTCTCCAAGAAATACCAGGGTTCCCCCTTCAAATAGGACCTTTTCTCCCACAAATACCTGTTTTATCCCCCAAATAGGACAGCTTCTTCCAGACATGCCACATTTCTCCCAAATATATCACCTCTTCTCCAAGAAATACCAGGTTTCCCCCTTCAAATAGGACCTTTTCACCCACAAATACCTCTTTTATCCCCAAAAGAGGACAGTTTCTGCCAGAAATGCCACATTTCTCCCAAACATATCACATCTCCTCCAAGAAATACCAGGATTCCTCCTGAAATAGGACCTTTTCTACCACAAATACCACCCTTCTCCCCCAATATAGGACATTTTCTTCCAGAAATGCCACATTTCTCCCAAATATATCACATCTTCTCCAAGAAATACCAGGTTTTCCCCTTCAAATAGGACCTTTTCACCCACAAATACCTGTTATATCCCCAAAATAGGACAGTTTCTTCCAGAAATGCCACATTTCTCCCAAATATATCACATCTTCTCCAAGAAATACCACGTTTCCCCCTTCAAATAGGACCTTTTCCCCCAAAAAACCTCTTTTATCCCCAAAAGAGGACAGTTTCTTCCAGGAATGCCACATTTCTCCCAAATATATCACATCTTCTCCAAGAAATACCAGGATTCCTCCTGAAATAGGACCTTCTCACCCAAAACTACCAGCCTTCTCCCCCCAAATTGGACATTTTCTTCCAGAAAGGCCACATTTCTCCCAAATATACCACATCTTCTTCAAGAAATACCAGGACTCCCCCATCATATAGGACCTTTTCTCCCACAAATACCTGTTTTATCCCCCAAATAGGACAGCTTCTTCCAGACATGCCACATTTCTCCCAAATATATCACCTCTTCTCCAAGAAATACCAGGGTTCCCCCTTCAAATAGGACCTTTTCACCCACAAATACCTCTTTTATCCCCAAAATAGGACAGTTTCTTCCAGACATGCCACATTTCTCCCAAATATATCACATCTTCTCCAAGAAATACCAGGTTTCCCCCTTCAAATACAACGTTTTCACCCACAAATACCTCTTTTATCCCCAAAATAGGACAGTTTCTTCCAGACATGCCACATTTCTCCCAAATATATCACTTCTTCTCCAAGAAATACCAGGTTTCCCCCTTCAAATAGGACCTTTTCACCCACAAATACCTCTTTTATCCCCAAAATAGGACAGTTTCTTCCAGAAATGCCACATTTCTCCCAAATAGATCACATCTTCCCCAAGAAATACCAGGATTCCTCCTGAAAGAGGACCTTTTCTCCCTCAAATACCAGCCTTCACCCCAAAATAGGACAGTTTCTTCCAGAAATGCCACATTTCTCCCAAATATATCACATCTTCTCCAAGAAATACCTGGTTTCCCCCTTCAAATAGGACCTTTTCACCCATAAATACCAGCCTTCTCCCCTTATATTGGACATTTTCTTCCAGAAATGCCACATTTCTCCCAAATATATCACATCTTCTCCAAGAAATACCAGGTTTCCCCCTTCAAATAGGACCTTTTCACCCACAAATACCTGTTTTATCCCCAAAATAGGACAGTTTCTTCAAGAAATGCCACATTTCTCCCAAATAGATCACATCTTCTCCAAGAAATACCAGGTTTCCCCCTTCAAATAGGACCTTTTCACCCACAAATACCTGTTTTATCCCCAAAAGAGGACAGTTTCTTCCGGAAATGGCACATTTCTCCCAAATATATCACATCTTCTCATAGAATTACCCGCTTTCCCCCTTCAAATAGGACCTTTTCACCCACAAATACCTCTTTTATCCCCAAAATAGGACTGTTTCTTCCAGAAATGCCACATTTCTCCCAAATATATCACTTCTTCTCCAAGAAATACCAGGTTTCCCCCTTCAAATAGGACCTTTTCACCCACAAATACCTCTTTTATCCCCAAAAGAGGACAGTTTCTTCCAGAAATGCCACATTTCTCCCAAATAGATCACATCTTCTCCAAGAAATACCAGGATTCCTCCTGAAAGAGGACCTTTTCTCCCTCAAATACCAGCCTTCACCCCAAAATAGGACAGTTTCTTCCAGAAATGCCACATTTCTCCCAAATATATCACATCTTCTCCAAGAAATACCTGGTTTCCCCCTTCAAATAGGACCTTTTCACCCATAAATACCAGCCTTCTCCCCTTATATTGGACATTTTCTTCCAGAAATGCCACATTTCTCCCAAATATATCACATCTTCTCCAAGAAATACCAGGTTTCCCCCTTCAAATAGGACCTTTTCACCCACAAATACCTGTTTTATCCCCAAAATAGGACAGTTTCTTCAAGAAATGCCACATTTCTCCCAAATAGATCACATCTTCTCCAAGAAATACCAGGTTTCCCCCTTCAAATAGGACCTTTTCACCCACAAATACCTGTTTTATCCCCAAAAGAGGACAGTTTCTTCCGGAAATGGCACATTTCTCCCAAATATATCACATCTTCTCATAGAATTACCCGCTTTCCCCCTTCAAATAGGACCTTTTCACCCACAAATACCTGTTTTATCCCCAAAAGAGGACAGTTTCTTCCAGAAATGCCACATTTCTCCCAAATAAATCACATCTTCTCCAAGAAATACCAGGGTTCCCCCTTCAAATAGGACCTTTACACCCTCAAATACCTCTTTTATCCCCAAAAGAGGACAGTTTCTTCCAGAAAGGCCACCTTTCTCCCAAATATATCACATATTCTCATAGAATTACCAGCTTTCCCCCTTCAAATAGGACCTTCTCACCCACAAATACCTCTTTTATCCCCAAAATAGGACAGTTTTTTCCAGACATGCCACATTTCTCCCAAATATATCACATCTTCTTCAAGAAATACCAGGGTTCCCCCTTCAAATAGGACCTTTTCACCCACAAATACCTCTTTTATCCCCAAAAGAGGACAGTTTCTTCCAGAAAGGCCACATTTCTCCCAAATAGATCACATCTTCTCAAAGAAATACCAGGGTTCCCCCTTCAAATAGGACCTTTTCACCCACAAATACCTCTTTTATCCCCAAAAGAGGACAGTTTTCTTCCAGAAAGGCCAGCTTTCTCCCAAATATATCACATCTTCTCCAAGAAATACCAGGGTTACCCCTTCAAATAGGATCTTTTCTCTCACAAATACCTGTTTTATCCCCAAAATAAGACAGTTTCTTCCAGAAATGCCAGATTTCTCCCAAATAGATCACATCTTCTCAAAGAAATACCAGGTTTCCCCCTTCAAATAGGACCTTTTCACCCACAAATACCTCTTTTATCCCCAAAATACGACAGTTTCTCCCAGAAATGCCACATTTCTCCCAAATATATCACATCTTCTCCAAGAAATACCACGTTTCCCCCTTCAAATAGGACCTTTTCACCCACAAATACCACTTTTACCCCCAAAAGAGGACAGGTTCTGCCAGAAATGCCACATTTCTCCCAAATAGATCACATCTTCTCCAAGAAATACCAGGTTTCCCCCTTGAAATTGGACCTTTTCACCCACAAATACCTGTTTTATCCCCAAAAGAGGACAGTTTCTTCCAGACATGCCACATTTCTCCGAAATAGATCACATCTTCTCCAAGAAATACCAGGTTTCCCCTGGAAATAGGACCTTTTCACCCACAAGTACCGGTTTTATCCCCAAAGGAGGACAGTTTCTTCCAGAAATGCCACATTTCTCCCAAATATATCACATCTTCTCCAAGACATACCAGGGTTCCCCCTTCAAATAGGACCTTTTCACCCACAAATACCTCTTTTATCCCCAAAAGAGGACAGTTTCTGCCAGAAAGGCCACATTTCTCCCAAATATATCACATCTTCTCCAAGAAATACCAGGTATCCCCTGGAAATAGGACCTTTTCTCCCACAAGTTCCTGTTTTAGCCCCAAAGGAGGTCAGTTTCTGCCAGAAAGGCCAGATTTCTCCCAAATAGATCACATCTTCTCCAAGAAATACCAGGTTTCCCCCTTCAAATAGGACCTTTTCATCCACAAATACCTCTGTTATACCCAAAATAGGACAGTTTCTTCCAGAAATGGCACATTTCTCCCAAACATATCACATCTCCTGCAAGAAATACCAGGTTTCCCCCATGAAACAGAACCTTTTCACATACAAATACCAGCCTTCTCCCCCCACATTGAACATTTTCTTCCAGAATGGCCACATTTCTCCCAAATAGATCACATCTTCTCCAAGAAATACCACGTTTCCCCCTTCAAATAGGACCTTTTCACCCACAAATACCTCTTTTAGCCCCAAAAGAGGACAGTTTCTTCCAGAAAGGCCAGATTTCCCCCCAAATATATCACATCTTCTCCAAGAATTACCAGCTTTCCCCCTTCAAATAGGACCTTTTCACCCACAAATACCTCTTTTATCCCCAAAAGAGGACAGTTTCTTCCAGAAATGCCACATTTCTCACAAATAGATCACATCTCCTCCAAGAAATACCAGCTTTCCCCCTTCAAATAGGGACCTTTTCTCCCACAAATACCTCTTTTATCCCCAAAATAGGACAGTTTCTTCCAGACATGCCACATTTCTCCCAAATATATCACATTTTCTCCAAGAAATACCAGGGTTCCCCCTTCAAATAGGACCTTTTCACCACAAATACCTCTTTTATCCCCAAAAGAGGACAGTTTTCTTCCAGAAATGCCACATTTCTCACAAATATATCACATCTTCTCCAAGAAATACCAGCTTTCCCCCTTCAAATAGGGACCTTCTCACCCACAAATACCTCTTTTATCCCCAAAAGAGGACAGTTTCTTCCAGAAAGGCCACATTTCTCCCTAATAGATCACATCTTCTCCAAGAAATACCAGGTTTCCCCCCTTCAAATAGGAACTTTTCTCCCAAATATACCTGTTTGATCCCCAAAATAGGACAGTTTCTTCCAGACATGCCACATTTTCTCCCAAATATATCACATCTTCTCCAAGAAATACAAGGATTCCCTCCTGAAATAGGACCTTTTCACCCACAAGTACCGTTTTTATCCCCAAAGGAGGACAGTTTCTTCCAGAAAGGGCCACATTCTCCCAAATATATCACATCTTCTCCAAGACATACCAGGGTTCCCCCCATCAAATAGGACCTTTTCACCCACAAATACCTCTTTTATCCCAAAAGAGGGCAGTTTTCTTCCAGAAAGGCCACATTTCTCCCAAATATATCACCTCTTCTCCAAGAAATACCAGGTTTCCCCTGGAAATAGGACCTTTTCTCCAACAAGTGCCTGTTTTATCCCCAAAAGAGGACAGTTTCTACCAGAAAATGCCACATTTATAACAAATATATCACATCTTCTCCAAGAAATACCAGCTTTCCCCCCTTCAAATAGGACCTTTTCATCCACAAATACCTGTTTTTATCCCCAAAATAGGACAGTTTCTTCCAGAAATGCCACATTTCTCCCACATATATCACATCTTCTCCAAGAAATACCAGGTTTCCCCCTTCAAATAGGACCTTTTCACCCACAAATACCTCTTTTATCCCCAAAAGAGGACAGTTTCTTCCAGAAATGCCACATTTCTCCCAAATATATCACATCTTCTCCAAGAAATACCACGTTTCCCCCTTCAAATAGGACCTTTTCACCCACAAATACCTGTTTTATCCCCAAAAGAGGACAGTTTCTTCCAGAAAGGCCCCAGATTTCTCCCAAATATATCACATCTTCTCCAAGAAATACCAGGGTTCCCCCTTCAAATAGGAACTTTTCACCCACAAATACCACCCTTCTCCCCCCAAATAGGACAGTTTCTTCCAGAAATGCCAGATTTCTCCCAAATAGATCACATCTTCTCCAAGAAATACCAGCTTTCCCCCTTCAAATAGGACCTTTTCACCCACAAATACCTGTTTTATCCCCAAAATAGGACAGTTTCTTCCACAAAGGCCACATTTCTCCCAAATATAGCACATCTTCTCCAAGAAATACCAGGGTTCCCCCTTCAAATAGGACCTTTTCACCAACTAATACCAGGTTTCTCCCCCCAAATAGGACATTTTCTTCCAGAAATGCCAGATTTCTCCCAAATATATCACATCTTCTCCAAGAAATGCCAGGTTTCCCCCTTCAAATAGGACCTTTTCTCCCACAAATACCTCTTTTATCCCCAAAAGAGGACAGTTTCTTCCAGAAAGGCCACATTTCTCCCAAATATATCACATCTTCTCCAAGAAATACCAGGGTTCCCCCTTCAAATAGGACCTTTTCACCCACATATACCTCTTTGATCCCCAAAAGAGGACAGTTTCTGCCAGAAATGCCAGATTTCTCCCAAATAGATCACATCTCTTCCAAGAAATACCAGGATTCCTCCTGAAATAGGACCTTTTCTCCCACAAATACCAGCCTTCTCCCCCCAAATTGGACATTTTCTTCCAGAAAGGCCACATATCACCCAAATATATCACATCTTCTCCAAGAAATACCAGCTTTCCCCCTTCAAATAGGACCTTTTCACCCACAAATACCTCTTTTCTCCCCCCAAATAGGACATTTTCTTCCAGAAATGCCACATTTCTCCCAAATATATCATATCTTCTCCAAGAAATACCAGGTTACCCCTTCAAATAGGAAATTTTCACCCACAAATACCTGTTTTATGCCCAAAATACGACAGTTTCTTCCAGAAATGCCACATTTCTCCCAAATAGATCACATCTTCTCCAAGAAATACCAGGGTTCCCCCTCGAAATAGGACCTTTTCACCCACAAATACCTCTTTTATCCCCAAAAGAGGACAGTTTCTTCCAGAAATGCCAGATTTCTCCCAAATAGATCACATCTCCTCCAAGAAATACCAGGATTCCTCCTGAAATAGGACATCTTCTCCCGCAAATACCTCTTGTATCCCCAAAATAGGACAGTTTCTTCCAGACATGCCACATTTCTCCCAAATATATCACATCTTCTCCAAGAAATACCACGTTTCCCCCTGCAAATACGACCTTTTCACCCACAAATACCTCTTTTATCCCCAAAATAGAACAGTTTCTTCCAGAAATGCCACATTTCACCCAAACATATCACATCTTCTTCAAGAAATACCAGGATACCTCCTTCAAATAGGACCTTTTCACCCACAAATACCTCTTTTATCCCCAAAAGAGGACACTTTCTTCCAGACATGCCACATTTCTCCCAAACATATCACATCTTCTCCAAGAAATACCAGGATTCCCCCTTCAAATAGGACCTTTTCACCCACTAATACCAGGCTTCTCCCCCCAAATACGACATTTTCTTCCAGAAATGCCACATTTCTCCCAAATAGATCACATCTTCTCCAAGAAATACCAGCTTTCCCCCTTCAAATAGGACCTTTTCAACCACAAATACCTCTTTTATCCCCAAAAGAGGACAGTTTCTTCCGGAAATGCCACATTTCTCCCAAACATATCACATCTCCAAGAAATACCAGGTTTCCTCCTGAAATAGTACCTTGTCACCCACAGATTCCTGTTTTATCCCTTTTTCCGAGCGACTTTTCGTTTTGGAGTGTTTATCCGATACTACACTTCAGCATTCTGTGACGAATAAAATAGTAGAGAAAAGCCCCACTAATAAGGCAGCTAGAAGTTCGAGGAGCGACTCTCGTTGTGCCTTCGGGGAGGACGTTCCAGAAAGTCGAGAGTTGTGGCTTCTTTCCTGCGGAGAAAAAAACCCCTGTTTTCAGGCAATGCAGTAGGCTGAATTCGCATCTTCTCGGCATAGGAATTCCGCTCCTTCGCTCTCGTGGCTCGAAAGCGGCACTCGCTCTGAACCGCTCCGGAGAGTCTGCAGTTGCTGTCCGGTCCATCGCGGTTCTGCCCGAGTGCCGCTTGCAGCCTTCAGCAGCGCTCTCGTTTCTCTCGGATGCCGGGAAAGAGCGACTTCAGCCGGATGCTTTTCTCAGACAAGTGAGCGGCTTCTTCTGCGCACATCGCAATGGAGCGCTTCTGACTTCTCCTTCTGTCCATGCAGAATGCACTACGCTTCTCTCTCATTCTTATCCCTTCCTTCCGAGCGACATTTCGTTTTGGAGTGTTTATCCGATGCTACACTTCAGCATTCTGTGACGAATAGAGTAGAAGAGAAAAGCCCCACTAATAAGGCAGCTAGAAGTTCGAGGAGCAACGCACGTAGTGCTTTCGGGGAGGACGTTCCAGAAAGTCGAGAGTTGTGGCTTCTTTCCAGCGGGGAAAAAAACCCCTGTTTTCAGGCAATGCAGGACGCTGAATTCGCATCTTCTCGGCATAGGAATACCGCTCCTTCGCTCTCGTGGCTCGAAAGCGGCACTCGCTCTGAACCGCTCCGGAGAGTCTGCAGTTGCTGTCCGGTCCATCGCGGTTCTGCCCGAGTGCCGCTTGCAGCCTTCAGCAGCGCTCTCGTTTCTCTCGGATGCCGGGAAAGAGCGACTTCAGCCGGATGCTTTTCTCAGGCAAGTGAGCGGCTTCTTCTGCGCACATCGCAATGGAGCGCTTCGGACTTCTCCATGTGTCCATGCAGAATGCACTACGCTTCTCTCTCATTCTTATCCCTTTTTCCGAGCGACATTTCGTTTTGGAGTGTTTATCCGATGCTACACTTCAGCATTCTGTGACGAATAAAATAGAAGGGAAAAGCCCCACTAATAAGGCAGCTAGAAGTTCGAGGAGCAACGCACGTAGTGCTTTCAGGGAGGACTTTCCAGAAAGTCGAGAGTTGTGGCTTGTTTCCTGCGGAGAAAAAACCCCCTGTTTTCAGGCTATTCAGTAGTCTGCAACTGCAGACTGTCCGGTGTGGTTCAGCGTGAGTGCCGCTTTCGAGCCACGAGAGAGGAGGAGCGGCATTCCTATGCCGAGAACGAGCGAATTCAGCCTACTGCATTGCCTGAAAACAGGGGGTTTTTTCTCCGCAGGAAACAAGCCACAA
This sequence comes from Lophura swinhoii, assembly GCA_030408155.1. Classification (NCBI taxonomy): domain Eukaryota; kingdom Metazoa; phylum Chordata; class Aves; order Galliformes; family Phasianidae; genus Lophura; species Lophura swinhoii. The sequence continues at coordinate 23,901,264 of JASCYN010000149.1, read as the reverse complement.
CTCTCGACTTTCTGGAAAGTCCTCCCTGAAAGCACTACGTGCGTTGCTCCTCGAACTTCTAGCTGCCTTATTAGTGGGGCTTTTCCCTTCTACTCTATTCGTCACAGAATGCTGAAGTGTAGCATCGGATAAACACTCCAAAACGAAATGTCGCTCGGAAGAAAGGGATAAGAATGAGAGAGAAGCGTAGTGCATTCTGCATGGACACATGGAGAAGTCAGAAGCTCTCCATTGCAGAAGAAGCCGCTCACTCGTCGGAGCAAAGCATCCGGCTGAAGTCGCTCTTTCCCGGCATCCGAGAGAAACGAGAGCGCTGCTGAAGGCTGCAAGAGGCACTCGGGCAGAACCGCGATGGACCGGACAGCAACTGCAGACTCTCCGGAGCGGTTCTGCCCGAGTGCCGCTTTCGAGCCACGAGAGCGAAGGAGCGGTATTCCTATGCCGAGAAGGAGCGAATTCAGCCTACTGCATTGCCTGAAAACAGGGGGTTTTTTCTCCGCAGGAAAGAAGCCACAACTCTCGACTTTCTGGAACGTCCACCCTGAAAGCACTACGTGTGTCGCTCCTCGAACTTCTAGCTGCCTTATTAGTGGGGCTTTTCCCTTCTACTCTATTCGTCACAGAATGCTGAAGTGTAGCATCGGATAAACACTCCAAAACGAAATGTCGCTCGGAAAAAGGGATAAGAATGAGAGAGAAGCGTAGTGCATTCTGCATGGACACATGGAGAGAGAGAAGCGTAGTGCATTCTGCATGGACACATGGAGAAGTCAGAAGCTCCATTGCGATGTGCGCAGAAGAAGCCGCTCACTTGCCTGAGAAAAGCATCCGGCTGAAGTCGCTCTTTCCCGGCATCCGAGAGAAACGAGAGCGCTGCTGAAGGCTGCAAGCGGCACTCGGGCAGAACCGCGATGGACCGGACAGCAACTGCAGACTCTCCGGAGCGGTTCAGAGCGAGTGCCGCTTTCGAGCCACGAGAGCGAAGGAGCGGAATTCCTATGCCGAGAAGATGCGAATTCAGCCTACTGCATTGCCTGAAAACAGGGGTTTTTTTCTCCGCAGGAAAGAAGCCACAACTCTCGACTTTCTGGAACGTCCTCCCTGAAAGCACTACGTGTGTCGCTCCTCGAACTTCTAGCTGCCTTATTAGTGGGGCTTTTCCCTTCTACTCTATTCGTCACAGAATGCTGAAATGTAGCATCGGATAAACACTCCAAAACGAAATGTCGCTCGGAAGGAAGGGATAAGAATGAGAGAGAAGCGTAGTGCATTCTGCATGGACAGAAGGAGAAGTCAGAAGCGCTCCATTGCGATGTGCGCAGAAGAAGCCGCTCACTCGTCGGAGCAAAGCATCCGGCTGAAGTCGCTCTTTCCCGGCATCCGAGAGAAACGAGACCGCTGCTGAAGGCTGCAAGCGGCACTCGGGCAGAACCGCGATGGACCGGACAGCAACTGCAGACTCTCCGGAGCGGTTCAGCGCGAGTGCCGCTTTCGAGCCACGAGAGCGAAGGAGCGGTATTGAAATGCCGAGAAGGTGCGAATTCAGCGTCCAGCATTGCCTGAAAACAGGGGGTTTTTTCTCCGCAGGAAACAAGCCACAACTCTCTACTTTCTGGAACGTCCTCCCCGAAAGCACAACGTGTGTCGCTCCTCGAACTTCTAGCTGCCTTATTAGTGTGGTTTCCACTTCTACTCTATTCGTCACAGAATGCTGAAGTGTAGCATCGGATAAACACTCCAAAACGAAATGTCGCTCGGAAAAAGGGATTAGAATGAGAGAGAAGCGTAGTGCATTCTGCATGGACAGAAGGAGAAGTCAGAAGCGCTCCATTGCGATGTGCGCAGAAGAAGCCGCTCACTCGTCGGAGCAAAGCATTCGGCTGAAGTCGCTCTTTCCCGGCATCCGAGAGAAACGAGAGCGCTGCTGAAGGCTGCAAGCGGCACTCGGGCAGAACCGCGATGGACCGGACAGCAACTGCAGACTCTCCGGAGCGGTTCAGAGCGAGTGCCGCTTTCGAGCCACGAGAGCGAAGGAGCGGTATTGAAATGCCGAGAAGGTGCGAATTCAGCGTCCTGCATTGCCTGACAAAAGGTGTTTTTTATTCCGCAGGAAAGAAGCCACAACTCTCGACTTTCTGGAACGTCCTCCCTGAAAGCACAATGTGTGTGGCTACTGGACCTTCTAGCTGCCTTATTAGTGGGGCTTTCCTCATCTATTTTATTCGTCACAGAATGCTGAAGTGTAGCATCGGATAAACACTCCAAAACGAAAAGTCGCTCGGAACAAAGGGATAAAACAGGAATCTGTGGGTGACAAGGTCCTATTTCAGGAGGAAAGCTGGTATTTCTTGGAGAAGATGTGATATATTTGGGAGAAATGTGGCATTTCTGGAAGAAACTGTCCACTTTTGGGGATAAAAGAGGTATTTGTGGGTGAAAAGGTCCTATTTTAAGGGGGAACCCTGGAATTTCTTGGAGAAGATGTGATCTATTTGGGAGAAATGTGGCATGTCAGGAAGAAACTGTCCTCTTTTGGGGATAAAAGAGGTATTTGTGGGTGAAAAGGTCCTATTTGAAGGGGGAATCCTGGTATTTCTTGGGGAAGATGTGATATATTTGGGAGAAATGTGGCATTTCAGGAAGAAACTGTCCTATTTGAGGGATAAAAGAGGTATTTGTGGGTGAAAAGGTCCTATTTCAGGAGAAACACTGGTATTTCTTGGGGAAGATGTGATATATTTGGGAGAAATGTGGCATTTCAGGAAGAAACTGTCCTATTTGAGGGATAAAAGAGGTATTTGTGGGTGAAAAGGTCCTATTTCAGGAGAAACACTGGTATTTCTTGGGGAAGATGTGATATATTTGGGAGAAATGTGGCCTTTCTATAAGAAACTGTCCTCTTTGGTGAGAAAAGAGGTATTTGTGGGTGAAAAGGTCCTATTTGAAGGTGGAAACCTGGTATTTCTTGGAGGAGATGTGATATATTTGGGAGAAATGTGGCATGTCAGGAAGAAGCTGTCCTATTTTGCGGATAAAACAGGTATTTCATTGAGAAAAGGTCCTATTTGAAGGGGGAAACGTGGTATTTCTTGGAGGAGATGTGATATATTTGGGAGAAATATTGCATGTCTGGAAGAAACTGTCCTCTTTTGGGGATAAAACAGGTACTTGTCGGTGAAAAGGTCCTATTTGAAGGGGGAAAGCTGGTATTTCTTGGAGAAGATGTGATATGTTTGGGTGAAATGTGGCATTTCTGGAAGAAACTGTACTATTTTGGGGATAAAAGAGGTATTTGTAGGTGAAAAGGTCCAATTTGAAGGGGGAAAGCTGGTATTTCTTGGAGAAGATGTGATATATTTGGGTGATATGTGGCATGTCTGGAAGAAAATGTCCTATTTGGGGGGAGAAGGCTGGTATTTGTGGGAGAAAAGGTCCTATTTCAGGAGGAATCCTGGTATTTCTTGGAGGAGATGTGATCTATTTGGGAGAAATGTGGCTTTTCTGGCAGAAACTGTCCTATTTTGGGGATAAAAGAGGTATTTGTGGGTGAAAAGGTCCTATTTGAAGGGGGAAACCTGGTATTTCTTGGAGAAGATGTGATATATTTGGGAGAAATGAGGCATTTCTGGAAGAAACTGTCCTCTTTTGGGGATAAAAAAGGTATTTGAGGGTGAAAAGGTCCCATATTGAACGGGGAACCCTGGTATTTCTTGGAGAAGATGTGATATATTTGGGAGAAATGTGGCATGTCTGGAAGAAACTGTCTTCTTTTGGGGATAAAAGAGGTATTTGTGGGTGAAAAGGTCCTATTTCCAGGGGAAAACCTGGTATTTCTTGGAGAAGATGTGATATATTTGGGAGAAATGTGGCATGTCTGGAAGAAAATGTCCTATTTGGGGGGAGAAGGTTGGTACTTGTGGGAGAAAAGGTCCTATTTCAGGAGGAATCCTGGTATTTCTTGGAGGAGATGTGATATGTTTGGGAGAAATGTGGCCTTTCTGGAAGAAACTGTCCTCTTTTGGGGATAAAAGAGGTATTTGTGGGTGAAAATTTCCTATTTGAAGGGGGAAACCTGGTATTTCTTGGAGAAGATGTGATCTATTTGGGAGAAATCTGGAATTTCTGGAAGAAACTGTCCTCTTTTGGGGATAAAACAGGTATTTGTGGGTGAAAAGGTCCTATTTGAAGGGGGAAAGCTGGTATATCTTGGAGAAGATGTGATATATTTGGGAGAAATCTGGCATTTCTGGAAGAATATGTTCAATTTGAGGGATAAAACAGGTATTTGTGGTTGAAAAGGTCCTATTTGAAGGGGGAAAGCTGGTATTTCTTGGAGAAGATGTGATATATTTGGGAGAAATGTGGCATGTCTGGAAGAAACTGTCCTATTTTGGGGATAAAACAGGTATTTGTGGGTGAAAAGGTCCTATTTGAAGGGGGAAACCTGGTATTTATTGGAGAAGATGTGGTATATTTGGGAGAAATGTGGCATTTCTGGAAGAAACTGTCCTATTTTGGCGATAAAATAGGTATTTGTGGGTGAAACGTAGTATTTGAAGGGGGAAACCTGTTATTTCTTGGAGAAGATGTGATATATTTGGGAGAAATCTGGCATTCCTGGAAGAAACTGTCCTCTTTTGGGGATAAAACAGGTATTAGTGGGTGAAAAGGTCCTATTTGAAGGGGAAAGCTGGTATTTCTTGGAGAAGATGTGATCTATTTGGGAGTAATGTGGCATGTCTGGAAGTAAATGTCCAATTTGGGGGGAGAAGGCAGGTAGTTTTGGGTGAGAAGTTCCTATTTCAGGAGGAATCCTGGTATTTCTTGGAGAAGATGTGATATATTTGGGAGAAATGTGGCATTTCTGGAAGAAAATGTCCAATTTGGGGGGAGAAGGCTGGTAGTTTTGGGTGAGAAGGTCCTAATTCATGAGGAATCCTGGCATTTCATGGAGAAGATGTGATATATTTGGGAGAAATGTGGCCTTTCCGGAAGAAACTGTCCTCTTTTGGGGATAAAAGAGGTATTAGTGGTTGAAAAGGTCCTATTTCCCCGGGGAAACCTGGTATTTCTTGGGGAAGATGTGATATATTTGGGAGAAATGTGGCATTTCTGGAAGAAAATGTCCTCTTTTGGGGATAAAACAGGTATTTCATGGAGAAAAGGTCCTAAATCAAGGGGGAAAGCTGGTATTTCTTGGAGAAGATGAGATCTATTTGGGAGGAATGTGGCATGTCTGGAAGAAACTGTCCTCTTTTGGGGATAAAAGAGGTATTTGTGGGTTAAAAGGTCCTATTTCAGGAGGAATCCTGGTATTTCTTGGAGAAGATGTGATATATTTGGGAGAAATGTGGCCTCTCTATAAGAAACTGTCCTCTTTTGGGATCAAAGAGGTATTTGTGGGTGAAAAGGTCCTATTTGAAGGGGGAAAGCAGGTATTTCTTGGAGAAGATGTGATATATTTGGGAGAAATGTGGCATGTCTGGAAGAAAATGTCCTGTTTTGGGGATAGAACAGGTATTTGTGGGAGAAAAGGTCCTATTTGAAGGGGGAACCGTGGGTGGGTATTTCTTGGAGGAGATGTGATATATTTGGGAGAAATGTGGCATGTCTGGAAGAAACTGTCCTCTTTTGGGGATAAAACAGGTACTTGTGGGTGAAAAGGTCCTAAATCAAGGGGGAAAGCTGGTATTTCTTGGAGAAGATGTGATATGTTAGGGTGAAATGTGGCATGTCTGGAAGAAACTGTCCTCTTTTGGGGATAAAAGAGGTATTTGTGGGAGAAAAGTTCCTATTTCAGGAGGAATCCTGGTATTTCTTGGAGGAGATGTGATCTATTTGGGAGAAATGTGGCATTTCTGGAAGAAAATGTCCTATTTTGGGGATAAAAGAGGTATTTGTGGGAGAAAAGGTCCTATTTGAAGGGGGAACCCTGGTATTTCTTGGAGAAGATGTGATATATTTGTGAGAAATGTGGCATTTCTGGAAGAAACTGTCCTCTTTTGGGGATAAAACAGGTATTTGTGGGTGAAAATTTCATATTTGAAGGGGGAAACCTGGTATTTCTTGGAGAAGATATGATATATTTGGGAGAAATGTGGCATTTCTTGAAGAAACTGTCCAATTTGGGGGATAAAAGAGGTATTTGTGGGTGAAAAGGTCCTATTTGAAGGGGTAAACGTGGTATTTCTTGGAGAAGATGTGATATATTTGGGAGAAATGTGGCATTTCTGGAAGAAACTGTCCTCTTATGGGGATAGAAGACGTATTTGTGGGTGAAAAGGTCCTATTTGAAGGGGGAAACCTGGTATTTCTTGGAGAAGATGTGATATATTTGGGAGAAATGTGGCATTTCTGGAAGAAAATGTCCTATTTAGGGGGAGAAGGGTGGTATTTGTGGGAGATAAGTTACTATTTCAGGAGGAATCCTGGTATTTCTTGGAGGAGATGTGATATGTTTGGGAGAAATGTGCCATTTCTGGAAGAAACTGTCCTCTTTTGGGGATAAAAGAGGTATTTGTGGGTGAAAAGGTCCTATTTGAAGGGGGAAACCTGGTATTTCTTGGAGAAGATGTGATATGTTTGGGAGAAATATGGCATTTCTGGAAGAATATGTCCAATTTGAGGGATAAAACTGGTATTTGTGGTTGAAAAGGTCCTATTTGAAGGGGGAAACGTGGTATTTCTTGGAGAAGATGTGATATATTTGGTAGAAATGTGGCATGTCTGGAAGAATCTGCCCTATTTTGGGGATAGAACAGGTATTTGTGGGTGAAAAGGTCCTATTTGAAGGGGGAATCCTGGTATTTCTTGGCGAAGATGTGGTATATTTGGGAGAAATGTGGCATTTCTGGAAGAAACTGTCCTCTTTTGGGGATAAAAGAGGTATTTGTGGGTGAAAAGGTCCTATTTGAAGGGGGAAACCTGGTATTTCTTGGAGAAGATGTGATATATTTGGGAGAAATGTGGCATTTCTGGAAGAAACTGTCCTATTTTGGGGATAAAAGAGGTATTTGTGGGTGATAAGGTCCTATTTGAAGGGGGAACCCCGGTATTTCTTGGAGAAGATGTGATATATTTGGGAGAAATGTGGCATGTCTGGAAGAAACTGTCCTCTTTTGGGGATAAAAGAGGTATTTGTGGTTGAAAAGGTCCTATTTGAAGGGGTAAACGTGGTATTTCTTGGAGAAGATGTGATCTATTTGGGAGAAATGTGGCATGTCTGGAAGAAACTGTCCTCTTTTGGGGATAAAAGAGGTATTAGTGGTTGAAAAGGTCCTATTTGAAGGGGGAAACCTGGTATTTCTTGGAGAAGATGTGATATATTTGGGAGAAATGTGGCATTTCTGGAAGAAAATGTCCTCTTTTGGGGATAAAAGAGGTATTTCATGAAGAAAAGGTCCAAAATCAAGGGGGAAACCTGTTATTTCTTGGAGAAGATGTGATATATTTGGGAGGAATGTGGCATGTCTGGAAGATACTGTCCTCTTTCGGGGATAAAAGAGGTATTTGTGGGTGAAAAGGTCCTATTTCAGGAGGAATCCTGGTATTTCTTGGAGAAAATGTGATCTATTGGGGAGAAATGTGGCCTTTCTATAAGAAACTGTCCTCTTTTGGGGATCAAAGAGGTATTTGTGGGTGAAAAGGTCCTATTTGAAGGGGGAAAGCTGGTATTTCTTGGAGAAGATGTGATATATTTGGGAGAAATGTGGCATGTCTGGAAGAAAATGTCCTGTTTTGGGGATAAAACAGGTATTTGTGGGAGAAAAGGTCCTATTTGAAGGGGGAACCATGGTATTTCTTGGAGGAGATGTGATCTATTTGGGAGAAATGTGGCATGTCTGGAAGAAACTGTCCTCTTTTGGGGATAAAACAGGTACTTGTGGGTGAAAAGGTCCTAAATCAAGGGGGAAAGCTGATATTTCTTGGAGAAGATGTGATATGTTAGGGTGAAATGTGGCATTTCTGGAAGAAACTGTCCTCTTTTGGGGATAAAAGAGGTATTTGTGGGAGAAAAGTTCCTATTTCAGGAGGAATCCTGGTATTTCTTGGAGGAGATGTGATCTATTTGGGAGAAATGTGGCATTTCTGGAAGAAACTGTCCTATTTTGGGGATAAAAGAGGTATTTTTGGGAGAAAAGGTCCTATTTGAAGGGGGAACCCTGGTATTTCTTGGAGAAGATGTGATATATTTGGGAGAAATGTGGCATTTCTGGAAGAAACTGTCCTCTTTTGGGGATAAAACAGGTATTTGTGGGTGAAAATTTCCTATTTGAAGGGGGAAACCAGGTATTTCTTTGAGAAGATATGATATATTTGGGAGAAATGTGGCATTTCTGGAAGAAACTGTCCTCTTTTGGGGATAAAAGAGGTATTTGTGGGTGACAAGGTCCTATTTGAAGGGGGAAACCTGGTATTTCTTGGAGAAGATGTGATATATTTGGGAGAAATGTGGCATTTCTGGAAGAAACTGTCCTCTTATGGGGATAGAACAGGTATTTGTGGGTGAAAAGGTCCTATTTGAAGGGGAAGACCTGGTATTTCTTGGAGAAGATGTGATCTATTTGGGAGAAATGTGGCCTTTCTGGAAGAAAATGTCCTATTTGGGGGGAGAAGGGTGGTATTTGTGGGAGAAAAGTTCCTATTTCAGGAGGAATCCTGGTATTTCTTGGAGGAGATGTGATATGTTTGGGAGAAATGTGCCATTTCTGGAAGAAACTGTCCTCTTTTGGGTATAAAAGAGGTATTTGTGGGTGAGAAGGTCCTATTTCAGGAGGAATCCTGGTATTTCTTGGAGAAGATGTGATATGTTTGGGAGAAATGTGGCATATCTGGAAGAATATCTCCAATTTGAGGGATAAAACAGTTATTTGTGGTTGAAAAGGTCCTATTTGAAGGGGGAAACGTGGTATTTCTTGGAGAAGATGTGATATATTTGGTAGAAATGTGGCATGTCTGGAAGAAACTGCCCTATTTTGGGGATAGAACAGGTATTTGTGGGTGAAAAGGTCCTATTTGAAGGGGGAAACCTGGTATTTCTTGGAGAAGATGTGGTATATTTGGGAGAAATGTGGCATTTCTGGAAGAAACTGCCCTCTTTTGGGGATAAAACAGGTATTTGCGGGTGAAAACGTTGTATTTGAAGGGGGAAACCTGTTATTTCTTGGAGAAGATGTGATATATTTGGGAGAAATGTGGCATTTCTGGAAGAAACTGTCCTCTTTTGGGGATAAAAGAGGTATTAGTGGGTGAAAAGGTCCTATTTCAGGAGAAATACTGGTATTTCTTGGGGAAGATGTGATATATTTGGGAGAAATGTGGCCTTTCTATAAGAAACTGTCCTCTTTGGTGAGAAAAGAGGTATTTGTGGGTGAAAAGGTCCTATTTGAAGGTGGAAACCTGGTATTTCTTGGAGAAGATGTGATATGTTTGGGAGAAATGTGGCATGTCTGGAAGAAGCTGTCCTATTTTGCGGATAAAACAGGTATTTCATGGAGAAAAGGTCCTATTTGAAGGGGGAACCGTGGTATTTCTTGGAGGAGATGTGATATATTTGGGAGAAATGTGGCATGTCTGGAAGAACTGTCCTCTTTTGGGGATAAAACAGGTACTTGTCGGTGAAAAGGTCCTACTTGAAGGGGGTATCCTGGTATTTCCTGGAGAAGATGTGATATGTTTGGGTGAAATGTGGCATTTCTGGAAGAAACTGTTCTATTTTGGGGATAAAAGAGGTATTTGTAGGTGAAAAGGTCCAATTTGAAGGGGGAAAGCTGGTATTTCTTGGAGAAGATGTGATATATTTGGGTGATATGTGGCATGTCTGGAAGAAAATGTCCTATTTGGGGGGAGAAGGCTGGTATTTGTGGGAGAAAAGGTCCTATTTCAGGAGGAATCCTGGTATTTCTTGGAGGAGATGTGATCTATTTGGGAGAAATGTGGCATTTCTGGCAGAAACTGTCCTATTTTGGGGATAAAAGAGGTATTTGTGGGTGAAAAGGTCCTATTTGAAGGGGGAAACCTGGTATTTCTTGGAGAAGATGTGATATATTTGGGAGAAATGAGGCATTTCTGGAAGAAACTGTCCTCTTTTGGGGATAAAACAGGTATTTGAGGGTGAAAAGGTCCCATATTGAACGGGGAACCCTGGTATTTCTTGGAGAAGATGTGATATATTTGGGAGAAATGTGGCATGTCTGGAAGAAACTGTCCTCTTTTGGGGATAAAAGAGGTATTTGTGGGTGAAAAGGTCCTATTTCCAGGGGAAAACCTGGTATTTCTTGGAGAAGATGTGATATATTTGGGAGAAATGTGGCATGTCTGGAAGAAAATGTCCTATTTGGGGGGAGAAGGTTGGTACTTGTGGGAGAAAAGGTCCTATTTCAGGAGGAATCCTGGTATTTCTTGGAGGAGATGTGATATGTTTGGGAGAAATGTGGCCTTTCTGGAAGAAACTGTCCTCTTTTGGGGATCAAAGAGGTATTTGTGGGTGAAAATTTCCTATTTGAAGGGGGAAACCTGGTATTTCTTGGAGAAGATGTGATCTATTTGGGAGAAATCTGGAATTTCTGGAAGAAACTGTCCTCTTTTGGGGATAAAACAGGTATTTGTGGGTGAAAAGGTCCTATTTGAAGGGGGAAAGCTGGTATATCTTGGAGAAGATGTGATATATTTGGGAGAAATCTGGCATTTCTGGAAGAATATGTTCAATTTGAGGGATAAAACAGGTATTTGTGGTTGAAAAGGTCCTATTTGAAGGGGGAAAGCTGGTATTTCTTGGAGAAGATGTGATATATTTGGGAGAAATGTGGCATGTCTGGAAGAAACTGTCCTATTTTGGGGATAAAACAGGTATTTGTGGGTGAAAAGGTCCTATTTGAAGGGGGAAACCTGGTATTTCTTGGAGAAGATGTGGTATATTTGGGAGAAATGTGGCATTTCTGGAAGAAACTGTCCTATTTTGGCGATAAAATAGGTATTTGTGGGTGAAACGTAGTATTTGAAGGGGGAAACCTGTTATTTCTTGGAGAAGATGTGATATATTTGGGAGAAATCTGGCATTCCTGGAAGAAACTGTCCTCTTTTGGGGATAAAACAGGTATTAGTGGGTGAAAAGGTCCTATTTGAAGGGGGAAAGCTGGTATTTCTTGGAGAAGATGTGATCTATTTGGGAGTAATGTGGCATGTCTGGAAGTAAATGTCCAATTTGGGGGGAGAAGGCAGGTAGTTTTGGGTGAGAAGTTCCTATTTCAGGAGGAATCCTGGTATTTCTTGGAGAAGATGTGATCTATTTGGGAGAAATGTGGCATTTCTGGAAGAAAATGTCCAATTTGGGGGGAGAAGGCTGGTAGTTTTGGGTGAGAAGGTCCTAATTCATGAGGAATCCTGGCATTTCATGGAGAAGATGTGATATATTTGGGAGAAATGTGGCCTTTCCGGAAGAAACTGTCCTCTTTTGGGGATAAAAGAGGTATTAGTGGTTGAAAAGGTCCTATTTCCCCGGGGAAACCTGGTATTTCTTGGGGAAGATGTGATATATTTGGGAGAAATGTGGCATTTCTGGAAGAAAATGTCCTCTTTTGGGGATAAAACAGGTATTTCATGGAGAAAAGGTCCTAAATCAAGGGGGAAAGCTGGTATTTCTTGGAGAAGATGAGATCTATTTGGGAGGAATGTGGCATGTCTGGAAGAAACTGTCCTCTTTTGGGGATAAAAGAGGTATTTGTGGGTTAAAAGGTCCTATTTCAGGAGGAATCCTGGTATTTCTTGGAGAAGATGTGATATATTTGGGAGAAATGTGGCCTCTCTATAAGAAACTGTCCTCTTTTGGGGATCAAAGAGGTATTTGTGGGTGAAAAGGTCCTATTTGAAGGGGGAAAGCAGGTATTTCTTGGAGAAGATGTGATATATTTGGGAGAAATGTGGCATGTCTGGAAGAAAATGTCCTGTTTTGGGGATAGAACAGGTATTTGTGGGAGAAAAGGTCCTATTTGAAGGGGGAACCGTGGTATTTCTTGGAGGAGATGTGATATATTTGGGAGAAATGTGGCATGTCTGGAAGAAACTGTCCTCTTTTGGGGATAAAACAGGTACTTGTGGGTGAAAAGGTCCTAAATCAAGGGGGAAAGCTGGTATTTCTTGGAGAAGATGTGATATGTTAGGGTGAAATGTGGCATGTCTGGAAGAAACTGTCCTCTTTTGGGGATAAAAGAGGTATTTGTGGGAGAAAAGTTCCTATTTCAGGAGGAATCCTGGTATTTCTTGGAGGAGATGTGATCTATTTGGGAGAAATGTGGCATTTCTGGAAGAAAATGTCCTATTTTGGGGATAAAAGAGGTATTTGTGGGAGAAAAGGTCCTATTTGAAGGGGGAACCCTGGTATTTCTTGGAGAAGATGTGATATATTTGTGAGAAATGTGGCATTTCTGGAAGAAACTGTCCTCTTTTGGGGATAAAACAGGTATTTGTGGGTGAAAATTTCCTATTTGAAGGGGGAAACCTGGTATTTCTTGGAGAAGATATGATATATTTGGGAGAAATGTGGCATTTCTTGAAGAAACTGTCCAATTTGGGGGGATAAAAGAGGTATTTGTGGGTGAAAAGGTCCTATTTGAAGGGGGAAAGCTGGTATTTCTTGAAGAAGATGTGATATATTTGGGAGAAATGTGGCATTTCTGGAAGAAACTGTCCTCTTATGGGGATAGAAGACGTATTTGTGGGTGAAAAGGTCCTATTTGAAGGGGGAAACCTGGTATTTCTTGGAGAAGATGTGATATATTTGGGAGAAATGTGGCATTTCTGGAAGAAAATGTCCTATTTAGGGGGAGAAGGGTGGTATTTGTGGGAGAAAAGTTCCTATTTCAGGAGGAATCCTGGTATTTCTTGGAGGAGATGTGATATGTTTGGGAGAAATGTGCCATTTCTGGAAGAAACTGTCCTCTTTTGGGGATAAAAGAGGTATTTGTGGGTGAAAAGGTCCTATTTGAAGGGGGAAACCTGGTATTTCTTGGAGAAGATGTGATATGTTTGGGAGAAATATGGCATTTCTGGAAGAATATGTCCAATTTGAGGGATAAAACTGGTATTTGTGGTTGAAAAGGTCCTATTTGAAGGGGGAAACGTGGTATTTCTTGGAGAAGATGTGATATATTTGGTAGAAATGTGGCATGTCTGGAAGAATCTGCCCTATTTTGGGGATAGAACAGGTATTTGTGGGTGAAAAGGTCCTATTTGAAGGGGGAATCCTGGTATTTCTTGGCGAAGATGTGGTATATTTGGGAGAAATGTGGCATTTCTGGAAGAAACTGTCCTCTTTTGGGGATAAAAGAGGTATTTGTGGGTGAAAAGGTCCTATTTGAAGGGGGAAACCTGGTATTTCTTGGAGAAGATGTGATATATTTGGGAGAAATGTGGCATTTCTGGAAGAAACTGTCCTATTTTGGGGATAAAAGAGGTATTTGTGGGTGATAAGGTCCTATTTGAAGGGGGAACCCCGGTATTTCTTGGAGAAGATGTGATATATTTGGGAGAAATGTGGCATGTCTGGAAGAAACTGTCCTCTTTTGGGGATAAAAGAGGTATTTGTGGTTGAAAAGGTCCTATTTGAAGGGGTAAACGTGGTATTTCTTGGAGAAGATGTGATATATTTGGGAGAAATGTGGCCTTTCCGGAAGAAACTGTCCTCTTTTGGGGATAAAAGAGGTATTAGTGGTTGAAAAGGTCCTATTTGAAGGGGGAAACCTGGTATTTCTTGGAGAAGATGTGATATATTTGGGAGAAATGTGGCATTTCTGGAAGAAAATGTCCTCTTTTGGGGATAAAAGAGGTATTTCATGAAGAAAAGGTCCAAAATCAAGGGGGAAACCTGTTATTTCTTGGAGAAGATGTGATATATTTGGGAGGAATGTGGCATGTCTGGAAGATACTGTCCTCTTTTGGGGATAAAAGAGGTATTTGTGGGTGAAAAGGTCCTATTTCAGGAGGAATCCTGGTATTTCTTGGAGAAAATGTGATCTATTGGGGAGAAATGTGGCCTTTCTATAAGAAACTGTCCTCTTTTGGGGATCAAAGAGGTATTTGTGGGTGAAAAGGTCCTATTTGAAGGGGGAAAGCTGGTATTTCTTGGAGAAGATGTGATATATTTGGGAGAAATGTGGCATGTCTGGAAGAAAATGTCCTGTTTTGGGGATAGAACAGGTATTTGTGGGAGAAAAGGTCCTATTTGAAGGGGGAACCATGGTATTTCTTGGAGGAGATGTGATCTATTTGGGAGAAATGTGGCATGTCTGGAAGAAACTGTCCTCTTTTGGGGATAAAACAGGTACTTGTGGGTGAAAAGGTCCTAAATCAAGGGGGAAAGCTGATATTTCTTGGAGAAGATGTGATATGTTAGGGTGAAATGTGGCATTTCTGGAAGAAACTGTCCTCTTTTGGGGATAAAAGAGGTATTTGTGGGAGAAAAGTTCCTATTTCAGGAGGAATCCTGGTATTTCTTGGAGGAGATGTGATCTATTTGGGAGAAATGTGGCATTTCTGGAAGAAACTGTCCTATTTTGGGGATAAAAGAGGTATTTTTGGGAGAAAAGGTCCTATTTGAAGGGGGAACCCTGGTATTTCTTGGAGAAGATGTGATCTATTAAGGAGAAATGTGGCATTTCTGGAAGAAACTGTCCTCTTTTGGGGATAAAACAGGTATTTGTGGGTGAAAATTTCCTATTTGAAGGGGGAAACCAGGTATTTCTTTGAGAAGATATGATATATTTGGGAGAAATGTGGCATTTCTGGAAGAAACTGTCCTCTTTTGGGGATAAAAGAGGTATTTGTGGGTGAAAAGGTCCTATTTGAAGGGGGAAACCTGGTATTTCTTGGAGAAGATGTGATATATTTGGGAGAAATGTGGCATTTCTGGAAGAAACTGTCCTCTTATGGGGATAGAACAGGTATTTGTGGGTGAAAAGATCCTATTTCCAGGGGAAGACCTGGTATTTCTTGGAGAAGATGTGATCTATTTGGGAGAAATGTGGCCTTTCTGGAAGAAAATGTCCTATTTGGGGGGAGAAGGGTGGTATTTGTGGGAGAAAAGTTCCTATTTCAGGAGGAATCCTGGTATTTCTTGGAGGAGATGTGATATGTTTGGGAGAAATGTGCCATTTCTGGAAGAAACTGTCCTCTTTTGGGTATAAAAGAGGTATTTGTGGGTGAGAAGGTCCTATTTCAGGAGGAATCCTGGTATTTCTTGGAGAAGATGTGATATGTTTGGGAGAAATGTGGCATATCTGGAAGAATATCTCCAATTTGAGGGATAAAACAGTTATTTGTGGTTGAAAAGGTCCTATTTGAAGGGGGAAACGTGGTATTTCTTGGAGAAGATGTGATATATTTGGTAGAAATGTGGCATGTCTGGAAGAAACTGCCCTATTTTGGGGATAGAACAGGTATTTGTGGGTGAAAAGGTCCTATTTGAAGGGGGAAACCTGGTATTTCTTGGAGAAGATGTGGTATATTTGGGAGAAATGTGGCATTTCTGGAAGAAACTGCCCTCTTTTGGGGATAAAACAGGTATTTGCGGGTGAAAACGTTGTATTTGAAGGGGGAAACCTGTTATTTCTTGGAGAAGATGTGATATATTTGGGAGAAATGTGGCATTTCTGGAAGAAACTGTCCTCTTTTGGGGATAAAAGAGGTATTTGTGGGTGAAAAGGTCCTATTTCAGGAGAAATACTGGTATTTCTTGGGGAAGATGTGATATATTTGGGAGAAATGTGGCCTTTCTATAAGAAACTGTCCTCTTTGGTGAGAAAAGAGGTATTTGTGGGTGAAAAGGTCCTATTTGAAGGTGGAAACCTGGTATTTCTTGGAGAAGATGTGATATGTTTGGGAGAAATGTGGCATGTCTGGAAGAAGCTGTCCTATTTTGCGGATAAAACAGGTATTTCATGGAGAAAAGGTCCTATTTGAAGGGGGAACCGTGGTATTTCTTGGAGGAGATGTGATATATTTGGGAGAAATGTGGCATGTCTGGAAGAACTGTCCTCTTTTGGGGATAAAACAGGTACTTGTCGGTGAAAAGGTCCTATTTGAAGGGGGTATCCTGGTATTTCCTGGAGAAGATGTGATATGTTTGGGTGAAATGTGGCATTTCTGGAAGAAACTGTTCTATTTTGGGGATAAAAGAGGTATTTGTAGGTGAAAAGGTCCAATTTGAAGGGGGAAAGC
This sequence comes from Lophura swinhoii, assembly GCA_030408155.1. Classification (NCBI taxonomy): domain Eukaryota; kingdom Metazoa; phylum Chordata; class Aves; order Galliformes; family Phasianidae; genus Lophura; species Lophura swinhoii. The sequence goes on along the minus strand of JASCYN010000149.1, from coordinate 23,885,052 downwards.
TGGTATTTCTTGGAGAAGATGTGATATATTTGGGTGATATGTGGCATGTCTGGAAGAAAATGTCCTATTTGGGGGGAGAAGGCTGGTATTTGTGGGAGAAAAGGTCCTATTTCAGGAGGAATCCTGGTATTTCTTGGAGGAGATGTGATCTATTTGGGAGAAATGTGGCATTTCTGGCAGAAACTGTCCTATTTTGGGGATAAAAGAGGTATTTGTGGGTGAAAAGGTCCTATTTGAAGGGGGAAACCTGGTATTTCTTGGAGAAGATGTGATATATTTGGGAGAAATGAGGCATTTCTGGAAGAAACTGTCCTCTTTTGGGGATAAAACAGGTATTTGTGGGTGAAAAGGTCCCATATTGAACGGGGAACCCTGGTATTTCTTGGAGAAGATGTGATATATTTGGGAGAAATGTGGCATGTCTGGAAGAAACTGTCCTCTTTTGGGGATAAAAGAGGTATTTGTGGGTGAAAAGGTCCTATTTCCAGGGGAAAACCTGGTATTTCTTGGAGAAGATGTGATATATTTGGGAGAAATGTGGCATGTCTGGAAGAAAATGTCCTATTTGGGGGGAGAAGGTTGGTACTTGTGGGAGAAAAGGTCCTATTTCAGGAGGAATCCTGGTATTTCTTGGAGGAGATGTGATATGTTTGGGAGAAATGTGGCCTTTCTGGAAGAAACTGTCCTCTTTTGGGGATAAAACAGGTATTTGTGGGTGAAAATTTCCTATTTGAAGGGGGAAACCTGGTATTTCTTGGAGAAGATGTGATCTATTTGGGAGAAATCTGGAATTTCTGGAAGAAACTGTCCTCTTTTGGGGATAAAACAGGTATTTGTGGGTGAAAAGGTCCTATTTGAAGGGGGAAAGCTGGTATATCTTGGAGAAGATGTGATATATTTGGGAGAAATCTGGCATTTCTGGAAGAATATGTTCAATTTGAGGGATAAAACAGGTATTTGTGGTTGAAAAGGTCCTATTTGAAGGGGGAAAGCTGGTATTTCTTGGAGAAGATGTGATATATTTGGGAGAAATGTGGCATGTCTGGAAGAAACTGTCCTATTTTGGGGATAAAACAGGTATTTGTGGGTGAAAAGGTCCTATTTGAAGGGGGAAACCTGGTATTTATTGGAGAAGATGTGGTATATTTGGGAGAAATGTGGCATTTCTGGAAGAAACTGTCCTATTTTGGCGATAAAACAGGTATTTGTGGGTGAAACGTTGTATTTGAAGGGGGAAACCTGTTATTTCTTGGAGAAGATGCGATATATTTGGGAGAAATCTGGCATTCCTGGAAGAAACTGTCCTCTTTTGGGGATAAAACAGGTATTAGTGGGTGAAAAGGTCCTATTTGAAGGGGGAAAGCTGGTATTTCTTGGAGAAGATGTGATCTATTTGGGAGTAATGTGGCATGTCTGGAAGTAAATGTCCAATTTGGGGGGAGAAGGCTGGTAGTTTTGGGTGAGAAGTTCCTATTTCAGGAGGAATCCTGGTATTTCTTGGAGAAGATGTGATATATTTGGGAGAAATGTGGCATTTCTGGAAGAAAATGTCCAATTTGGGGGGAGAAGGCTGGTAGTTTTGGGTGAGAAGGTCCTAATTCATGAGGAATCCTGGCATTTCATGGAGAAGATGTGATATATTTGGGAGAAATGTGGCCTTTCCGGAAGAAACTGTCCTCTTTTGGGGATAAAAGAGGTATTAGTGGTTGAAAAGGGCCTATTTCCCCGGGGAAACCTGGTATTTCTTGGAGAAGATGTGATATATTTGGGAGAAATGTGGCATTTCTGGAAGAAAATGTCCTCTTTTGGGGATAAAACAGGTATTTCATGGAGAAAAGGTCCTAAATCAAGGGGGAAAGCTGGTATTTCTTGGAGAAGATGAGATCTATTTGGGAGGAATGTGGCATGTCTGGAAGAAACTGTTCTCTTTTGGGGATAAAAGAGGTATTTGTGGGTGAAAAGGTCCTATTTCAGGAGGAATCCTGGTATTTCTTGGAGAAGATGTGATATATTTGGGAGAAATGTGGCCTCTCTATAAGAAACTGTCCTCTTTTGGGGATCAAAGAGGTATTTGTGGGTGAAAAGGTCCTATTTGAAGGGGGAAAGCAGGTATTTCTTGGAGAAGATGTGATATATTTGGGAGAAATGTGGCATGTCTGGAAGAAAATGTCCTGTTTTGGGGATAAAACAGGTATTTGTGGGAGAAAAGGTCCTATTTGAAGGGGGAACCGTGGTATTTCTTGGAGAAGATGTGATATATTTGGGAGAAATGTGGCATGTCTGGAAGAAACTGTCCTCTTTTGGGGATAAAACAGGTACTTGTGGGTGAAAAGGTCCTAAATCAAGGGGGAAAGCTGGTATTTCTTGGAGAAGATGTGATATGTTAGGGTGAAATGTGGCATGTCTGGAAGAAACTGTCCTCTTTTGGGGATAAAAGATGTATTTGTGGGAGAAAAGTTCCTATTTCAGGAGGAATCCTGGTATTTCTTGGAGGAGATGTGATATGTTTGGGAGAAATGTGGCATTTCTGGAAGAAAATGTCCTATTTTGGGGATAAAAGAGGTATTTGTGGGAGAAAAGGTCCTATTTGAAGGGGGAACCCTGGTATTTCTTGGAGAAGATGTGATATATTTGTGAGAAATGTGGCATTTCTGGAAGAAAATGTCCTCTTATGGGGATAAAAGAGGTATTTCATGGAGAAAAGGTCCTAATTCAAGGGGGAAACCTGGCATTTTTTGGAGAAGATGTGATATATTTGGGAGAAATGTGGTATTTCTGGAAGAAAATGTCCAATTTGAGGGATAAAAGAGGCATTTGTGGGTGAAAAGGTCCTATTTGAAGGGGGAAAGCTGGTATTTCTTGGAGAAGATGTGATATGTTAGGGTGAAATGTGGCATGTCTGGAAGAAACTGTCCTCTTTTGGGGATAAAAGATGTATTTGTGGGAGAAAAGTTCCTATTTCAGGAGGAATCCTGGTATTTCTTGGAGGAGATGTGATATGTTTGGGAGAAATGTGGCATTTCTGGAAGAAACTGTCCTATTTTGGGGATAAAAGAGGTATTTGTGGGAGAAAAGGTCCTATTTGAAGGGGAAAACCTGGTATTTCTTGGAGAAGATGTGATCTATTTGGGAGAAATGTGGCATGTCTGGAAGAAAATGTTCTATTTGGGGGGAGAAGGCTGGTATTTGTGGGAGAAAAGTTCCTATTTCAGGAGGAATCCTGGTATTCTTGGAGGAGATGTGATATGTTTGGGAGAAATGTGCCATTTCTGGAAGAAACTGTCCTCTTTTGGGGATAAAAGTGGTATTTGTGGGTGAAAAGGTCCTATTTGAAGGGGGAAACCTGGTATTTCTTGGAGAAGATGTGATATGTTTGGGACAAATATGGCATTTCTGGAAGAATTTGTCCAATCTGAGGGATAAAACAGTTATTTGTGGTTGAAAAGGTCCTATTTGAAGGGGGAAACGTGGTATTTCTTGGAGAAGATGTGATGTATTTGGGAGAAATGTGGCATGTCTGGAAGAAACTGCCCTATTTTGGAGATAAAACAGGTATTTGTGGGTGAAAAGGTCCTATTTGAAGGGGGAAACCTGGTATTTCTTGGAGAAGATGTGGTATATTTGGGAGAAATGTGGCATTTCTGGAAGAAACTGTCCTCTTTTGGGGATAAAACAGGTATTTGCGGGTGAAAACGTTGTATTTGAAGGGGGAAAGCTGGTATTTCTTGGAGAAGATGTGATATATTTGGGAGAAATGTGGCATTTCTGGAAGAAAATGTCCTATTTTGGGGATAAAACAGGTATTTCATGGAGAAAAGGTCCTAATTCAAGGGGGAAAGCTGGTATTTCTTGGTGAAGAGGTGATATATTTGGGAGAAATGTGGCATGTCTGGAAGAAACTGTCGTATTTTGGGCATAAAACAGGTATTTGTGGGTGAAAAGGTCCTATTTGAAGGGGGAAACCTGGTATTTCTTGGAGAAGATGTGATATATTTGGGAGAAATGTGGCATTTCTGGAAGAAACTGTCCTATTTTGGGGATAAAAGAGGTATGTGTGGGTGAAAAGGTCCTATTTCGAGGGGGAAACGTGGTATTTCTTGGAGAAGATGTGATATATTTGGGAGAAATGTGGCCTTTCTGGAAGAAACTGTCCAATTTGTGGGGAGAAGCCTGGTATTAGTGGGTGAGAAGGTCCTATTTCAGGAGGAATCCTGGTATTTCTTGGAGAAGATGTGATATATTTGGGAGAAATGTGGCATTTCTGGAAGAAACTGTCCTCTTTTGGGGATAAAAGAGGTATTTGTGGGTGAAAAGGTCCTATTTGAAGGGGGAAACGTGGTATTTCTTGGAGAAGATGTGATCTATTAAGGAGAAATGTGGCATTTCTGGAAGAAACTGTCCTATTTTGGGGATAAAAGAGGTATTTGTGGGTGAAAAGGTCCTATTTGAAGGGGGAACCCTGGTATTTCTTGGAGAAGATGTGATCTATTTGGGAGAAATGTGGCATGTCAGGAAGAAACTGTCCTCTTTTGGGGATAAAAGAGGTATGTGTGGGTGAAAAGGTCCTATTTCCAGGGGAAAACCTGGTATTTCTTGGAGAAGATGTGATATATTTGGGAGAAATGTGGCATTTCTGGAAGAAAATGTCCTATTTGGGGGGAGAAGGGTGGTATTTGTGGGAGAAAAGTTCCTATTTCAGGAGGAATCCTGGTATTTCTTGGAGGAGATGTGATATGTTAGGGAGAAATGTGCCATTTCTGGATGAAACTGTCCTCTTTTGGGGATAAAAGAGGTATTTGTGGGTGAAAAGGTCCTATTTGAAGGGGGAAACCTGGTATTTCTTGGAGAAGATGTGATATGTTTGGGAGAAATATGGCATTTCTGGAAGAATATGTCCAATTTGAGGGATAAAACAGTTATTTGTGGTTAAAAAGGTCCTATTTGAAGGGGGAAACGTGGTATTTCTTGGAGAAGATGTGATATATTTGGTAGAAATGTGGCATGTCTGGAAGAATCTGCCCTATTTTGGGGATAGAACAGGTATTTGTGGGTGAAAAGGTCCTATTTGAAGGGGAAAACCTGGTATTTTTTGGCGAAGATGTGGTATATTTGGGAGAAATGTGGCATGTCTGGAAGAAACTGTCCTCTTTTGGGGATAAAACAGGTATTTGAGAGTGAAAACGTTGTATTTGAAGGGGGAAACCTGTTATTTCTTGGAGAAGATGTGGTATATTTGGGAGAAATGTGGCCTTTCTGGAAGAAACTGTCCTCTTTTGGGGATAAAAGAGGTATTTGTGGGTGAAAAGGTCCTATTTGAAGGGGGAAACGTGGTATTTCTTGGAGAAGATGTGATATATTTGGGAGAAATGTGGCATGTCTGGAAGAAACTGTCCTCTTTTGGGGATAAAAGAGGTATTAGTGGTTGAAAAGGTCCTATTTGAAGGGGGAAACCTGGTATTTCTTGGAGAAGATGTGATATATATGGGAGAAATGTGGCATTTCTGGAAGAAAATGTCCTATTTTGGGGATAAAAGAGGTATTTCATGAAGAAAAGGTCCAAAATCAAGGGGGAAACCTGTTATTTCTTGGAGAAGATGTGATCTATTTGGGAGGAATGTGGCATGTCTGGAAGATACTGTCCTCTTTTGGGGATAAAAGAGGTATTTGTGGGTGAAAAGGTCCTATTTCAGGAGGAATCCTGGTATTTCTTGGAGAAAATGTGATATATTTGGGAGAAATGTGGCCTTTCTATAAGAAACTGTCCTCTTTTGGGGATCAAAGAGGTATTTGTGGGTGAAAAGGTCCTATTTGAAGGGGGAAACGTGGTATTTCTTGGAGAAGATGTGATGTATTTGGGAGAAATGTGGCAAGTCTGGAAGAAGCTGTCCTCTTTTGGGGATAAAACAGGTATTTGTGGGTGAAAAGGTCCTATTTGAAGGGGGAAAGCTGGTATTTCTTGGAGAAGATGTGATCTATTTGGGAGAAATGTGGCATGTCTGGAAGAAACTGTCCTCTTTTGGGGATCAAACATGTATTTGTGGGAGAAAAGGTCCTATTTGAAGGGGGAAACGTGGTATTTCTTGGAGAAGATGTGATATATTTGGGAGAAATGTGGCATTTCTGGAAGAAAATGTCCAATTTGGGGGGAGAAGGCTGGTAGTTTTCGGTGAGAAGGTCCTATTTCAGGAGGAATCCTGGTATTTCTTGGAGAAGATGTGATATATTTGGGAGAAATGTGGCATTTCTGGAAGAAAATGTCCAATTTGGGGGGAGAAGGCTGGTAGTTTTAAGTGAGAAGGTCCTATTTCAGGAGGAATCCTGGCATTTCTTGGAGAAGATGTGATATATTTGGGAGAAATGTGGCCTTTCTGGAAGAAACTGTCCTATTTTGGGGATAAAAGAGGTATTAGTGGTTGAAAAGATCCTATTTGAAGGGGGAAAGCTGGTATTTCTTGGAGAAGATGTGATATATTTGGGAGAAATGTGGCATTTCTGGAAGAAACTGTCCTCTTTTGGGGATAAAACAGGTATTTGTGGGTGAAAAGGTCCTATTTGAAGGGGGAACCCTGGTATTTCTTGGAGAAGATGTGATCTATTTGGGAGAAATGTGGCATGTCAGGAAGAAACTGTCCTCTTTTGGGGATAAAAGAGGTATGTGTGGGTGAAAAGGTCCTATTTCCAAGGGAAAACCTGGTATTTCTTGGAGAAGATGTGATATATTTGGGAGAAACGTGGCATTTCTGGAAGAAAATGTCCTATTTGGGGGGAGAAGGGTGGTATTTGTGGGAGAAAAGTTCCTATTTCAGGAGGAATCCTGGTATTTCTTGGAGGAGATGTGATATGTTTGGGAGAAATGTGCCATTTCTGGATGAAACTGTCCTCTTTTGGGGATAAAAGAGGTATTTGTGGGTGAAAAGGTCCTATTTGAAGGGGGAAACCTGGTATTTCTTGGAGAAGATGTGATATGTTTGGGAGAAATATGGCATTTCTGGAAGAATATGTCCAATTTGAGGGATAAAACAGTTATTTGTGGTTGAAAAGGTCCTATTTGAAGGGGGAAACGTGGTATTTCTTGGAGAAGATGTGATATATTTGGTAGAAATGTGGCATGTCTGGAAGAATCTGCCCTATTTTGGGGATAGAACAGGTATTTGTGGGTGAAAAGGTCCTATTTGAAGGGGGAAACCTGGTATTTCTTGGCGAAGATGTGGTATATTTGGGAGAAATGTGGCATGTCTGGAAGAAACTGTCCTCTTTTGGGGATAAAACAGGTATTTGAGAGTGAAAACGTTGTATTTGAAGGGGGAAACCTGTTATTTCTTGGAGAAGATGTGGTATATTTGGGAGAAATGTGGCCTTTCTGGAAGAAACTGTCCTCTTTTGGGGATAAAAGAGGTATTTGTGGGTGAAAAGGTCCTATTTGAAGGGGGAAACGTGGTATTTCTTGGAGAAGATGTGATATATTTGGGAGAAATGTGGCATGTCTGGAAGAAACTGTCCTCTTTTGGGGATAAAAGAGGTATTAGTGGTTGAAAAGGTCCTATTTGAAGGGGGAAACCTGGTATTTCTTGGAGAAGATGTGATATATATGGGAGAAATGTGGCATTTCTGGAAGAAAATGTCCTCTTTTGGGGATAAAAGAGGTATTTCATGAAGAAAAGGTCCAAAATCAAGGGGGAAACCTGTTATTTCTTGGAGAAGATGTGATCTATTTGGGAGGAATGTGGCATGTCTGGAAGATACTGTCCTCTTTTGGGGATAAAAGAGGTATTTGTGGGTGAAAAGGTCCTATTTCAGGAGGAATTCTGGTATTTCTTGGAGAAAATGTGATATATTTGGGAGAAATGTGGCCTTTCAATAAGAAACTGTCCTCTTTTGGGGATCAAAGAGGTATTTGTGGGTGAAAAGGTCCTATTTGAAGGGGGAAACCTGGTATTTCTTGGAGAAGATGTGATATATTTGGGAGAAATATGGCATGTCTGGAAGAAAATGTCCTGTTTTGGGGATAGAACAGGTATTTGTGGGAGAAAAGGTCCTATTTGAAGGGGGAACCATGGTATTTCTTGGAGGAGATGTGATCTATTTGGGAGAAATGTGGCATGTCTGGAAGAAACTGTCCTCTTTTGGGGATAAAACAGGTACTTGTGGGTGAAATGTTCCTAAATCAAGGGGGAAAGCTGGTATTTCTTGGAGAAGATGTGATCTATTAGGGTGAAATGTGGCATTTCTGGAAGAAACTGTCCTCTTTTGGGGATAAAAGAGGTATTTGTGGGAGAAAAGTTCCTATTTCAGGAGGAATCCTGGTATTTCTTGGAGGAGATGTGATCTATTTGGGAGAAATGTGGCATTTCTGGAAGAAACTGTCCTATTTTGGGGATAAAAGAGGTATTTGTGGGAGAAAAGGTCCTATTTGAAGGGGGAAAGCTGGTATTTCTTGGAGAAGATGTGATATATTTGGGAGAAATGTGGCATTTCTGGAAGAAACTGTCCTCTTTTGGGGATAAAACAGGTATTTGTGGGTGAAAATTTCCTATTTGAAGGGGGAAACCAGGTATTTCTTTGAGAAGATATGATATATTTGGGAGAAATGTGGCATTTCTGGAAGAAAATGTCCTCTTTTGGGGATAAAACAGGTATTTGTGGGTGAAAAGGTCCTATTTGAAGGGGGAAACGTGGTATTTCTTGGAGAAGATGTGATATATTTGGGAGAAATGTGGCATTTCTGGAAGAAACTGTCCTCTTATGGGGATAGAACAGGTATTTGTGGGTGAAAAGGTCCTATTTCCAGGGGAAAACCTGGTATTTCTTGGAGAAGATGTGATATATTTGGGAGAAATGTGGCCTTTCTGGAAGAAAATGTCCTATTTGGGGGGAGAAGGGTGGTATTTGTGGGAGAAAAGTTCCTATTTCAGGAGGAATCCTGGTATTTCATGGAGGAGATGTGATATATTTGGGAGAAATGTGGCATTTCTGGAAGAAACTGTCCTCTTTTGGGGATAAAAGAGGTATTTGTGGGTGAGAAGGTCCTATTTGAAGGGGGAATCGTGGTATTTCTTGGAGAAGATGTGATATATTTGGGAGAAATGTGGCATTTCTGGAAGAAACTGTCCTCTTTTGGGGATAAAAGAGGTATTAGTGGTTGAAAAGATCCTATTTGAAGGGGGAAAGCTGGTATTTCTTGGAGAAGATGTGATATATTTGGGAGAAATGTGGCATTTCTGGAAGAAAATGTCCTCTTTGGGGGATAAAAGAGGTATTTCATGGAGAAAAGGTCCTAATTCAATCGGGAAACGTGGTATTTCTTGGAGAAGATGTGATATATTTGGGAGAAATGTGGCATTTCTGGAAGAAACTGTCGTATTTTGGGCATAAAACAGGTATTTGTGGTTGAAAAGGTCCTATTTGAAGGGGGAAAGCTGGTATTTCTTGGAGAAGATGTGATATATTTGGGAGAAATGTGGCATTTCTGGAAGAAACTGTCCTATTTGTGGATAAAACAGGAATTTGTGGGTGAAAAGGTCCTATTTCGAGGGGGAAACCTGGTATTTCTTGGAGAAGATGTGATATATTTGGGAGAAATGTGGCATTTCTGGAAGAAACTGACCAATTTTTGGGAGAAGCCTGGTATTAGTGGGTGAGAAGGTCCTATTTCAGGAGGAATCGTGGTATTTCTTGGAGAAGATGTGATATATTTGGGAGAAATGTGCCATTTCTGGAAGAAACTGTCCTATTTTGGGGATAAAACAGGTATTTGCGGGTGAAAACGTTGTATTTGAAGGGGGAAACCTGTTATTTCTTGGAGAAGATGTGATATATTTGGGAGAAATGTGGCATTTCTGGAAGAAACTGTCCTCTTTTGGGGATAAAAGAGGTATTTGTGGGTGAAAAGGTCCTATTTGAAGGGGGAATCTTGGTATTTCTTGGAGAAAATGTGATCTATTTGGGAGAAATGTGGCATTTCTGGAAGAAACTGTCCTATTTTGGGGATAAAAGAGGTATTAGTGGTTGAAAAGATCCTATTTGAAGGGGAAAGCTGGTATTTCTTGGAGAAGATGTGATATATTTGGGAGAAATGTGGCATTTCTGGAAGAAAATGTCCTCTTTTGGGGATAAAAGAGGTATTTCATGGAGAAAAGGTCCTAATTCAAGGGGGAAACGTGGTATTTCTTGGAGAAGATGTGATATATTTGGGAGAAATGTGGCATTTCTGGAAGAAACTGTCGTATTTTGGGCATAAAACAGGTATTTGTGGTTGAAAAGGTCCTATTTGAAGGGGGAAAGCTGGTATTTCTTGGAGAAGATGTGATCTATTTGGGAGAAATGTGGCATTTCTGGAAGAAACTGTCCTATATGTGGATAAAACAGGAATTTGTGGTTGAAAAGGTCCTATTTCGAGGGGGAAAGCTGGTATTTCTTGGAGAAGATGTGATATATTTGGGAGAAATGTGGCATTTCTGGAAGAAACTGTCCAATTTGTGGGGAGAAGCCTGGTATTAGTGGGTGAGAAGGTCCTATTTCAGGAGGAATCCTGGTATTTCTTGGAGAAGATGTGATATATTTGGGAGAAATGTGGCATTTCTGGAAGAAACTGTCCTCTTTTGGGGATAAAACAGGTATTTGTGGGTGAATAGGTCCTATTTGAAGGGGGAAACCTGGTATTTCTTGGAGAAGATGTGATATATTTGGGAGAAATGTGGCATGTCAGGAAGAAACTGTCCTATTTTGTGTATAAAAGAGGTATTTGTGGGTGAAAAGGTCCTATTTGAAGGGGGAAAGCTGGTATTTCTTGGAGAAGATGTGATCTATTTGGGAGAAATGTGGCATTTCTGGAAGAAACTGTTCTCTTTTGGGGATAAAAGAGGTATGTGTGGGTGAAAAGGTCCTATTTCCAGGAGAAAACCTGGTATTTCTTGGAGAAGATGTGATATATTTGGGAGAAATGTGGCATGTCTGGAAGAAAATGTCCTATTTGGGGGATAAAAGTGGTATGTGTGGGTGAAAAGGTCCTATTTGAAGGGGGAAACCTGGTATTTCTTGGAGAAGTTGTGATATATTTGGGAGAAATGTGGCATGTCTGGAAGAAAATGTCCTGTTTTGTGGATAAAAGAGGTATTTGTGGGAGAAAAGGTCCTATTTGAAGGGGGAACCGTGGTATTTCTTGGAGGAGATGTGATCTATTTGGGAGAAATGTGGCATGTCTGGAAGAAACTGTCCTCTTTTGGGGATAAAACAGGTACTTGTGGGTGAAAATGTCCTATTTGAAGGGGGAAAGCTGGTATTTCTTGGAGAAGATGTGATCTATTTGGGAGAAATGTGGCATTTCTGGAAGAAACTGTCCTATTTTGGGGATAAAAGAGGTATTTGTGGGAGAAAAGGTCCTATTTGAAGGGGGAACCCTGGTATTTCTTGGAGAAGATGTGATATATTTGGGAGAAATCTGGCCATTCTGGAAGAAACCGTCCTCTTTTGGGGATAAAACAGGTATTTGTGGGTGAAAAGGTCCTATTTGAAGGGGGAAACCTGGTATTTCTTGGAGAAGATGTGATATATTTGGGAGAAATGTGGCCTTTCCGGAAGAAACTGTCCTATTTTGGGGATAAAAGAGGTATTTGTGGGTGAAAAGGTCCTATTTGAAGGGGGAAACCTGGTATTTCTTGGAGAAGATGTGATATATTTGGAGAAATGTGGCATTTCTGGAAGAAACTGTCCTCTTATGGGGATAGAACTGGTATTAGTGGGTGAAAGGGTCCTATTTCCAGGGGAAAACCTGGTATTTCTTGGAGAAGATGTGATATATTTGGGAGAAATGTGGCATGTCTGGAAGAAAATGTCCTATTTGGGGGGAGAAGGGTGGTATTTGTGGGAGAAAAGTTCCTATTTCAGGAGGAATCCTGGTATTTCTTGGAGGAGATGTGATCTATTTGGGAGAAATGTGCCATTTCTGGAAGAAACTGTCCTCTTTTGGGGATAAAAGAGGTATTTGTGGGTGAAAAGGTCCTATTTGAAGGGGGAAACCTGGTATTTCTTGGAGAAGATGTGATATGTTTGGGAGAAATATGGCATTTCTGGAAGAATATGTTCAATTTGAGGGATAAAACAGGTATTTGTGGTTGAAAAGGTCCTATTTGAAGGGGGAAACGTGGTATTTCTTGGAGAAGATGTGATATATTTGGGAGAAATGTGGCATGTCTGGAAGAAACTGTCCTCTTTTGGGGATAAAACAGGTATTTGTGGGTGAAAAGGTCCTATTTGAAGGGGGAAACCTGGTATTTCTTGGAGAAGATGTGGTACATTTGGGAGAAATGTGGCATTTCTGGAAGAAACTGTCCTCTTTTGGGGATAAAACAGGTATTTGTGGGTGAAAACGTTGTATTCGAAGGGGGAAAGCTGGTATTTCTTGGAGAAGATGTGATATATTTGGGAGAAATATGGCCTTTCTGGAAGAAACTGTCCTCTTTTGGGGATAAAACAGGTATTTGTGGGTGAAAAGGTCCTATTTGAAGGGGGAACCCTGGTATTTCTTGAAGAGGATGTGATATATTTGGGAGAAATGTGGCATTTCTGGAAGAAACTGTCCTATTTTGGGGATAAAAGAGGTATTTGTGGGTGATAAGGTCCTATTTGAAGGGGGAAACCTGGTATTTCTTGAAGAAGATGTGATATATTTGGGAGAAATGTGGCAAGTCTGGAAGAAGCTGTCCTATTTTGGGGATAAAACAGGTATTTGTGGGTGAAAAGGTCCTATTTGAAGGGGGAAACCTGGAATTTCTTGGAGAAGATGTGATCTATTTGGGAGAAATGTGGCATGTCTGGAAGAAACTGTCCTCTTTTGGGGATCAAACAGGTATTAGTGGGAGAAAAGGTCCTATTTGAAGGGGGAAAGCTGGTATTTCTTGGAGAAGATGTGATATATTTGGGAGAAATGTGGCATTTCTGGAAGAAAATGTCCAATTTGGGGGGAGATGGCTGGTAGTATTCGGTGAGAAGGTCCTATTTCAGGAGGAATCCTGGTATTTCTTGGAGAAGATGTGATATATTTGGGAGAAATGTGGCATTTCTGGAAGAAAATGTCCAATTTGGGGGGAGATGGCTGGTAGTTTTGGGTGAGAAGGTCCTATTTCAGGAGGAATCCTGTTATTTCTTGGAGAAGATGTGATCTATTTGGGAGAAATGTGGCCTTTCCTGAAGAAACTGTCCTCTTTTGGGGATAAAAGAGGTATTAGTGGTTGAAAAGATCCTATTTGAAGGGGGAAAGCTGGTATTTCTTGGAGAAGATGTGATATATTTGGGAGAAATGTGGCATTTCTGGAAGAAAATGTCCTCTTTGGGGGATAAAAGAGGTATTTCATGGAGAAAAGGTCCTAATTCAAGGGGAAAGCTGGTATTTCTTGGTGAAGAGGTGATATATTTGGGAGAAATGTGGCATGTCTTGAAGAAACTGTCGTAATTTGGGCATAAAACAGGTATTTGTGGTTGAAAAGGTCCTATTTGAAGGGGGAAAGCTGGTATTTCTTGGAGAAGATGTGATATATTTGGGAGAAATGTGGCATGTCTGGAAGAAACTGTCCTATTTTGGGCATAAAAGAGGTATGTGTGGGTGAAAAGGTCCTATTTCGAGGGGGAAACGTGGTATTTCTTGGAGAAGATGTGATATATTTGGGAGAAATGAGGCATTTCTGGAAGAAACTGTCCAATTTGTGGGGAGAAGCCAGGTATTAGTGGGTGAGAAGGTCCTATTTCAGGAGGAATCCTGGTATTTCTTGGAGAAGATGTGATATATTTGGGAGAAATGTGGCATGTCAGGAAGAAACTGTCCTCTTTTGGGGATAAAAGAGGTATTTTTGGGTGATATGGTCCTATTTGAAGGGGGAAACGTGGTATTTCTTGGAGAAGATGTGATATATTTGGGAGAAATGTGGCATTTCTGGAAGAAACTGTCCTCTTTTGGGGATAAAACAGGTATTTGTGGGTGAAAAGGTCCTATTTGAAGGGGGAACCCTGGTATTTCTTGGAGAAGATGTGAACTATTTGGGAGAAATGTGGCATGTCAGGAAGAAACTGTCCTCTTTTGGGGATAAAAGAGGTATGTGTGAGTGAAAAGGTCCTATTTCCAGGGGAAAACCTGGTATTTCTTGGAGAAGATGTGATATATTTGGGAGAAATGTGGCATGTCTGGAAGAAAATGTCCTATTTGGGTGGAGAAGGCTGGTACTTGTGGGAGAAAAGTTCCTACTTCAGGAGGAATCCTGGTATTTCTTGGAGGAGATGTGATATGTTTGGGAGAAATGTGGCCTTTCTGGAAGAAACTGTCCTCTTTTTGGATAAAAGAGGTATTTATGGGTGAGAAGGTCCTATTTGAAGGGGGAAACCTGGTATTTCTTGGAGAAGATGTGGTATATTTGGGAGAAATGTGGCATTCCTGGAAGAAACTGTCCTCTTTTGGGGTGGGTGAAAAGGTCCTATTTGAAGGGGGAAACGTGGTATTTCTTGGAGAAGATGTGATATATTTGGGAGAAATGTGGCATTTCTGGAAGAAACTGTCCTCTTTTGGGGATAAAAGAGGTATTTGTGGGTGAAAAGGTCCTATTTGAAGGGGGGAAACGTGGTATTTCTTGGAGAAGATGTGATATATTTGGGAGAAATGTGGCATGTCTGGAAGAAGAAGTCCTCTTTTGGGGATAAAAGAGGTATTTGTGGGTGAAAAGGTCCTATTTGAAGGGGGAACCCTGGTATTTCTTGGAGAAGATTTGATCTATTTGGGAGAAATGTGGCATGTCTGGAAGAAACTGTCCTGTTTTGGGGATAAAAGAGGTATTTGTGGGTGAAAAGGTCCTATTTGAAGGGGGAAAGCTGGTAATCCTATGAGAAGATGTGATCTATTTGGGAGAAATGTGGCATTTCTGGAAGAAAATGTCCAATTTGGGGGGGAGAAGGCTGGTAGTTTTGGGTGAGAAGGTCCTATTTCAGGAGGAATCCTGGCATTTCTTGGAGAAGATGTGATATATTTGGGAGAAATGTGGCCTTTCCTGAAGAAACTGTCCTCTTTTCGGGATAAAAGAGGTATTAGTGGTTGAAAAGGTCCTATTTCAGGAGGAATCCTGGCATTTCTTGGAGAAGATGTGATCTATTTGGGAGAAATGTGGCATGTCTGGAAGAAGCTGTCCTCTTTTGGGGATAAAAGAGGTATATGTGGGTGAAAAGGTCCTATTTGAAGGGGGAAAGGAGGTATTTCTTGGAGAAGATGTGATATATTTGGGAGAAATCTGGCATTACTGGAAGAAACTGTCGTATTTTGGGCATAAAACAGGTATTTGTGGTTGAAAAGGTCCTATTTGAAGGGGGAAACCTGGTATTTCTTGGAGAAGATGTGATATATTTGGGAGAAATGTGGCATTTCTGGAAGAAACTGTCCTATTTTGGGGATAAAAGAGGTATTTGTGGGTGAAAAGGTCCTATTTGAAGGGGGGAACCCTGGTATTTCTTGGAGAAGATGTGATATATTTGGGAGAAATGTGGCATTTCTGGAAGAAACTGTCCTCTTTTGGGGATAAAAGAGGTATTTGTGGGTGAAAAGGTCCTATTTGAAGGCGGAAACCTGGTATTTCTTGGAGAAGATGTGATATATTTGGAGAAATGTGGCATGTCTGGAAGAAACTGTCCTCTTTTGGGGATAAAACAGGTATTTGTGGGTGAAAAGGTCCTATTTGAAGGGGGAAAGCTGGTATTTCTTGGAGAAGATGTGGTATATTTGGGAGAAATGTGGCATTTCTGGAAGAAACTGTCCTCTTTTGGGGATAAAACAGGTATTTGTGAGTGAAAACGTTGTATTAGAAGGGGGAAAGCTGGTATTTCTTGGAGAAGATGTGATATATTTGGGAGAAATGTGGCATTTCTGGAAGAAACTGTCCAATTTGTGGGGAGAAGCCTGGTATTAGTGGGTGAGAAGGTCCTATTTCAGGAGGAATCCTGGTATTTCTTGGAGAAGATGTGATATATTTGGGAGAAATGTGGCATTTCTGGCAGAAACTGTCCTCTTTTGGGGATAAAAGAGGCATTTGTGGGTGATAAGGTCCTATTTGAAGGGGGAAACGTGGTATTTCTTGGAGAAGATGTGATATATTTGGGAGAAATGTGGCAAGTCTGGAAGAAGCTGTCCTATTTTGGGGATAAAACAGGTATTTGTGGGTGAAAAGGTCCTATTTGAAGGGGGAAACCCGGTATTTCTTGGAGAAGATGTGATCTATTAAGGAGAAATGTGGCATGTCTGGAAGAAACTGTCCTCTTTTGGGGATCAAACAGGTATTTTTTGGAGAAAAGGTCCTATTTGAAGGGGGAAACCTGGTATTTCTTGGAGAAGATGTGATCTATTTGGGAGAAATGTGGCCTTTCTGGAAGAAAATGTCCAATTTGGGGGGGAGAAGGCTGGTAGTTTTTGATGAGAAGATCCTATTTCAGGAGGAATCCTGGTATTTCTTGGAGAAGATGTGATATATTTGGGAGAAATGTGGCATTTCTGGAAGAAAATGTCCAATTTGGGGGGAGAAGGCTGGTAGTTTTGGGTGAGAAGGTCCTATTTCAGGAGGAATCCTGGCATTTCTTGGAGAAGATGTGATATATTTGGAGAAATGTGGCCTTTCTGGAAGAAACTGTCCTCTTTTGGGGATAAAAGAGGTATTAGTGGTTGAAAAGATCCTATTTGAAGGGGGAAAGCTGGTATTTCTTGGAGAAGAGGTGATATATTTGGGAGAAATGTGGCATTTCTGGAAGAAAATGTCCTCTTTTGGGGATAAAAGAGGTATTTCATGGAGAAAAGGTCCTAATTCAAGGGGAAAGCTGGTTTTTCTTGGTGAAGAGGTGATATATTTGGGAGAAATGTGGCATGTCTGGAAGAAACTGTCGTATTTTGGGCATAAAACAGGTATTTGTGGTGGAAAAGGTCCTATTTGAAGGGGGAAAGCTGGTATTTCTTGGAGAAGATGTGATATATTTGGGAGAAATGTGGCATTTCTGGAAGAAACTGTCCTATTTTGGGTATAAAAGAGGTATGTGTGGGTGAAAAGGTCCTATTTCGAGGGGGAAACCCGGTATTTCTTGGAGAAGATGTGATATATTTGGGAGAAATGAGGCATTTCTGGAAGAAACTGTCCAATTTGTGGGGAGAAGCCTGGTATTAGTGGGTGAGAAGGTCCTATTTCAGGAGGAATCCTGGTATTTCTTGGAGAAGATGTGATATATTTGGGAGAAATGTGGCATTTCTGGAAGAAACTGTCCTCTTTTGGGGATAAAAGAGGTATTTTTGGGTGATATGGTCCTATTTGAAGGGGGAAACCTGGTATTTCTTGGAGAAGATGTGATATATTTGGGAGAAATGTGGCATTTCTGGAAGAAACTGTCCTCTTTTGGGGATAAAACAGGTATGTGTGGGTGAAAAGGTCCTATTTCCAGGGGGAAAACCTGGTATTTCTTGGAGAAGATGTGATATATTTGGGAGAAATGTGGCATGTCTGGAAGAAAATGTCCTCTTTTGGGGATAAAAGAGGTATTTTTGGGTGATATGGTCCTATTTGAAGGGGGAAACCTGGTATTTCTTGGAGAAGATGTGATATATTTGGGAGAAATGTGGCATTTCTGGAAGAAACTGTCCTCTTTTGGGGATAAAACAGGTATGTCTGGGTGAAAAGGTCCTATTTCCAGGGGAAAACCTGGTATTTCTTGGAGAAGATGTGATATATTTGGGAGAAATGTGGCATGTCTGGAAGAAAATGTCCTATTTGGGGGGAGAAGGCAGGTACTTGTGGGAGAAAAGGTCCTATTTCAGGAGGAATCCTGGTATTTCTTGGAGGAGATGTGATATGTTTGGGAGAAATGTGGCCTTTCTGGAAGAAACTGTCCTCTTTTGGGGATAAAACAGGTATTTGTGGGTGAAAAGGTCCTATTTGAAGGGGGAAACCTGGTATATCTTGGAGAAGATGTGATCTATTTGGGAGAAATGTGGCATTTCTGGAAGAAACTGTCCTCTTTTGGGGATAAAACAGGAATTTGTGTTTGAAAACGTTGTATTTGAAGAGGGAATCCTGTTATTTCTTGGAGAAGATGTGATATATTTGGGAGAAATGTGGCATTCCTGGAAGAAACTGTCCTCTTTTGGGGATAAAAGAGGTATTTGTGGGTGAAAAGGTCCTATTTGAAGGGGGAAACGTGGTATTTCTTGGAGAAGATGTGATCTATTTGGGAGAAATGTGGCATTTCTGGAAGAAACTGTCCTCTTTTGGGGATAAAAGAGGTATTTGAGGGTGAAAAGGTCCTATTTGAAGGGGGAAACCTGTTATTTCTTGGAGAAGATGTGATATATTTGGGAGAAATGTGGCATGTCTGGAAGAAGCAGTCCTCTTTTGGGGATAAAAGAGGTATTTGTGGGTGAAAAGGTCCTATTTGAAGGGGGGAAACCTGGTATTTCTTGGAGAAGATGTGATCTATTTGGGAGAAATGTGGCATGTCTGGAAGAAACTGTCCTCTTTTGGGGATAAAAGAGGTATTTGTGGGTGAAAAGGTCCTATTTGAAGGGGGAAAGCTGGTATTTCTTGGAGAAGATGTGATCTATTTGGGAGAAATGTGGCATTTCTGGAAGAAAATGTCCAATTTGGGGGGAGAAGGCTGGTAGTTTTGGGTGAAAGGTCCTATTTCAGGAGGAATCCTGGCATTTCTTGGAGAAGATGTGATATATTTGGGAGAAATGTGGCCTTTCCGGAAGAAACTGTCCTCTTTTGGGGATAAAAGAGGTATTAGTGGTTGAAAAGGTCCTATTTCCAGGGGGAAGCGTGGTATTTCTTGGAGAAGATGTGATCTATTTGGGAGAAATGTGGCATTTCTGGAAGAAACTGTCCTCTTTTGGGGATAAAAGAGGTATTTCCTGGAGAAAAGGTCCTTATTTGAAGGGGGAACCCTGGTATTTCTTGGAGAAGATGTGATATATTTGGGAGGAATGTGGCATTTCTGGAAGAAACTGTCGTATTTTGGGCATAAAACAGGTATTTGTGGTTGAAAAGGTCCTATTTGAAGGGGGAAACCTGGTATTTCTTGGAGAAGATGTGATATATTTGGGAGAAATGTGGCATGTCTGGAATAAACTGTCCTCTTTTGGGGATAAAAGAGGTATTTGTGGGTGAGAAGGTCCTATTTGAAGGGGGAATCGTGGTATTTCTTGGAGAAGATGTGATATATTTGGGAGAAATGTGGCATTTCCTGATGAAACTGTCCAATTTGTGGGGAGAAGGCTGGTAGTTGTGGGTGAGAAGGTCCTATTTCAGGAGGAATCCTGGTATTTCTTGGAGAAGATGTGATATATTTGGGAGAAATGTGGCATTTCTGGAAGAAACTGTCCTCTTTTGGGGATAAAAGAGGTATTTGTGGGTGAAAAGGTCCTATTTGAAGGGGGAAACCTGGTATTTCTTGGGGAAGATGTGATGTATTTGGGAGAAATGTGGCCTTTCTGGAAGAAACTGTCCTCTTTTGGGGATAAAAGAGGTATTTGTGGGTGAAAAGGTCCTATTTGAAGGGGGAAACGTGGTATTTCTTGGAGAAGATGTGATATATTTGGGAGAAATGAGGCATTTCTGGAAGAAAATGTCCAATTTGTGGGAAGAAGGCTGGTAGTTGTGGGTGAAAAGGTCCCATTTCAGGAGGAATCCTGGTATTTCTTGGAGAAGATGTGATATATTTGGGAGAAATGTGGCATTTCTGGAAGGAACTGACCTCTTTTGGGGATAAAAGAGGTATTTGTGGGTGAAAAGGTCCTATTTAAAGGGGGGGGAAAGCTGGTATTTCTTGGAGAAGATGTGATATATTTGGGAGAAATGTGGCATTTCTGGAAGAAACTGTCCTCTTTTGGGGATAAAAGAGGTATTTGTGGGTGAAAAGGTCCTATTTGAAGGGGAACCCTGGTATTTCTTGGAGAAGATGTGATCTATTTGGGAGAAATGTGGCATGTCTGGAAGAAACTGTCCTCTTTTGGGGATAAAAGAGGTATGTGTGGGTGAAAAGGTCCTATTTGAAGGGGGAAACCTGGTATTTCTTGGAGAAGATGTGATATATTTGGGAGAAATGTGGCATTTCTGGAAGAAAATGTCCTATATTGGGGGAGAAGGCTGGTACTTGTGGGAGAAAAGGTCCTATTTCAGGAGGAATCCTGGTATTTCTTGGAGGAGATGTGATACGTTTGGGAGAAATGTGGCATTTCTGGAAGAAACTGTCCTCTTTTGGGGATAAAAGAGGTATTTGTGGGTGAAAAGGTCCTATTTCCAGGGGGAAACCTGGTATTTCTTGGAGAAGATGTGATATATTTGGGATAAATCTGGCATTTCTGGAAGAAACTGTCCTCTTTTGGGGATAAAACAGGTATTTGTGGGTGAAAATTTCCTATTTGAAGGGGGAAACCTGTTATTTCTTGGAGAAGATGTGATCTATTTGGGAGAAATGTGGCATTCCTGGAAGAAACTGTCCTCATTTGGGGATAAAAGAGGTATTTGTGGGTGAAAAGGTCCTATTTGAAGGGGGAAACCTGGTATTTCTTGGAGAAGATGTGATATATTAGGGAGAAATGTGGCATGTCTGGAAGAAACTGTCCTCTTTTGGGGATCAAACAGGTATTTTTTGGAGAAAAGGTCCTATTTGAAGGGGGAAACCTGGTATTTCTTGGAGAAGATGTGATCTATTTGGGAGAAATGTGGCCTTTCTGGAAGAAAATGTCCAATTTGGGGGGAGAAGGCTGGTAGTTTTCGGTGAGAAGGTCCTATTTCAGGAGGAATCCTGGTATTTCTTGGAGAAGATGTGATATATTTGGGAGAAATGTGGCATTTCTGGAAGAAAATTTCCAATTTGGGGGGAGAAGGCTGGTAGTTTTGGGTGAGAAGGTCCTATTTCAGGAGGAATCCTGGCATTTCTTGAGAAGATGTGATATATTTGGGAGAAATGTGGCCTTTCTGGAAGAAACTGTCCTCTTTTGGGGATAAAAGAGGTATTAGTGTTGAAAAGATCCTATTTGAAGGGGGAAAGCTGGTATTTCTTGGAGAAGATGTGATATATTTGGGAGAAATGTGGCATTTCTGGAAGAAACTGTCCTCTTTTGGGGATAAAAGAGGTATTTCATGGAGAAAAGGTCCTAATTCAAGGGGGAAAGCTGGTATTTCTTGGTGAAGAGGTGATATATTTGGGAGAAATGTGGCATGTCTGGATGAAACTGTCTTATTTTGGGCATAAAACAGGTATTTGTGGTTGAAAAGGTCCTATTTGAAGGGGGAAACGTGGTATTTCTTGGAGAAGATGTGATCTATTTGGGAGAAATGTGGCATTTCTGGAAGAAACTGTCCTATTTTGGGTATAAAAGAGGTATGTGTGGGTGAAAAGGTCCTATTTCGAGGGGGAAACCTGGTATTTCTTGGAGAAGATGTGATATATTTGGGAGAAATGAGGCATTTCTGGAAGAAACTGTCCAATTTGTGGGGAGAAGGCTGGTAGTTTTGGGTGAGAAGGTCCTATTTCAGGAGGAATCCTGGCATTTCTTGGAGAAGATGTGATCTATTGGGAGAAATGTGGCATTTCTGGAGGAAACTGTCCTCTTTTGGGATAAAACAGGTATTTGTGGGTGATATGGTCCTATTTGAAGGGGGAAACCTGGTATTTCTTGGAGAAGATGTGATATATTTGGGAGAAATGTGGCATTTCTGGAAGAAACTGTCGTATTTTGGGGATAAAACAGGTATTTGTGGGTGAAAAGGTCCTATTTGAAGGGGAACCCTGTTATTTCTTGGAGAAGATGTGATATATTTGGGAGAAATGTGGCATTTCTGGAAGAAACTGTCCTCTCTTGGGGATAAAAGAGGTATTAGTGGGTGAAAAGGTCCTATTTGAAGGGGGAAAGCTGGTATTTCTTGGAGAAGATGTGATCTATTTGGGAGTAATGTGGCATGTCTGGAAGTAAATGTCCGATTTGGGGGAGAAGGCTGGTAGTTTTGGGTGAGAAGTTCCTATTTCAGGAGGAATCCTGGTATTTCTTGGAGAAGATGTGATATATTTGGGAGAAATGTGGCATTTCTGGAAGAAAATGTCCAATTTGGGGGGAGAAGGCTGGTAGTTTTGGGTGAGAAGGTCCTAATTCATGAGGAATCCTGGCATTTCATGGAGAAGATGTGATATATTTGGGAGAAATGTGGCCTTTCCGGAAGAAACTGTCCTCTTTTGGGGATAAAAGAGGTATTAGTGGTTGAAAAGGTCCTATTTCCCCGGGGAAACCTGGTATTTCTTGGCGAAAATGTGATATATTTGGGAGAAATGTGGCATTTCTGGAAGAAAATGTCCTCTTTTGGGGATAAAACAGGTATTTCATGGAGAAAAGGTCCTAAATCAAGGGGGAAAGCTGGTATTTCTTGGAGAAGATGAGATCTATTTGGGAGGAATGTGGCATGTCTGGAAGAAACTGTCCTCTTTTGGGGATAAAAGAGGTATTTGTGGGTTAAAAGGTCCTATTTCAGGAGGAATCCTGGTATTTCTTGGAGAAGATGTGATATATTTGGGAGAAATGTGGCCTCTCTATAAGAAACTGTCCTCTTTTGGGGATCAAAGAGGTATTTGTGGGTGAAAAGGTCCTATTTGAAGGGGGAAAGCAGGTATTTCTTGGAGAAGATGTGATATATTTGGGAGAAATGTGGCATGTCTGGAAGAAAATGTCCTGTTTTGGGGATTAAACAGGTATTTGTGGGAGAAAAGGTCCTTTTTGAAGGGGGAACCGTGGTATTTCTTGGAGGAGATGTGATATATTTGGGAGAAATGTGGCATGTCTGGAAGAAACTGTCCTCTTTTGGGGATAAAACAGGTACTTGTGGGTGAAAAGGTCCTAAATCAAGGGGGAAAGCTGGTATTTCTTGGAGAAGATGTGATATGTTAGGGTGAAATGTGGCATGTCTGGAAGAAACTGTCCTCTTTTGGGGATAAAAGAGGTATTTGTGGGAGAAAAGTTCCTATTTCAGGAGGAATCCTGGTATTTCTTGGAGGAGATGTGATCTATTTGGGAGAAATGTGGCATTTCTGGAAGAAAATGTCCTATTTTGTGGATAAAAGAGGTATTTGTGGGAGAAAAGGTCCTATTTGAAGGGGGAAACGTGGTATTTCTTGGAGAAGATGTGATATATTTGCGAGAAATGTGGCATTTCTGGAAGAAACTGTCCTCTTTTGGGGATAAAACAGGTATTTGTGGGTGAAAATTTCCTATTTGAAGGGGGAAACCTGGTATTTCTTGGAGAAGATATGATATATTTGGGAGAAATGTGGCATTTCTTGAAGAAACTGTCCTCTTTTGGGGGGATAAAAGAGGTATTTGTGGGTGAAAAGGTCCTATTTGAAGGGGGAAAGCTGGTATTTCTTGGAGAAGATGTGATATATTAGGGAGAAATGTGGCATTTCTGGAAGAAACTGTCCTCTTATGGGGATAGAAGACGTATTTGTGGGTGAAAAGGTCCTATTTCCAGGGGAAAACCTGGTATTTCTTGGAGAAGATGTGATATATTTGGGAGAAATGTGGCATTTCTGGAAGAAAATGTCCTATTTAGGGGGAGAAGGGTGGTATTTGTGGGAGAAAAGTTCCTATTTCAGGAGGAATCCTGGTATTTCTTGGAGGAGATGTGATATGTTTGGGAGAAATGTGCCATTTCTGGAAGAAACTGTCCTCTTTTGGGGATAAAAGAGGTATTTGTGGGTGAAAAGGTCCTATTTGAAGGGGGAAACCTGGTATTTCTTGGAGAAGATGTGATATGTTTGGGAGAAATATGGCATTTCTGGAAGAATATGTCCAATTTGAGGGATAAAACTGGTATTTGTGGTTGAAAAGGTCCTATTTGAAGGGGGAAACGTGGTATTTCTTGGAGAAGATGTGATATATTTGGTAGAAATGTGGCATGTCTGGAAGAATCTGCCCTATTTTGGGGATAGAACAGGTATTTGTGGGTGAAAAGGTCCTATTTGAAGGGGGAATCCTGGTATTTCTTGGCGAAGATGTGGTATATTTGGGAGAAATGTGGCATTTCTGGAAGAAACTGTCCTCTTTTGGGGATAAAAGAGGTATTTGTGGGTGAAAAGGTCCTATTTGAAGGGGGAAACCTGGTATTTCTTGGAGAAGATGTGATATATTTGGGAGAAATGTGGCATTTCTGGAAGAAACTGTCCTATTTTGGGGATAAAAGAGGTATTTGTGGGTGAAAAGGTCCTATTTGAAGGGGGAACCCCGGTATTTCTTGGAGAAGATGTGATCTATTTGGGAGAAATGTGGCATGTCTGGAAGAAACTGTCCTGTTTTGGGGATAAAAGAGGTATTTGTGGTTGAAAAGGTCCTATTTGAAGGGGTAAACGTGGTATTTCTTGGAGAAGATGTGATATATTTGGGAGAAATGTGGCATGTCTGGAAGAAACTGTCCTCTTTTGGGGATAAAAGAGGTATTAGTGGTTGAAAAGGTCCTATTTGAAGGGGGAAACCTGGTATTTCTTGGAGAAGATGTGATATATTTGGGAGAAATGTGGCATTTCTGGAAGAAAATGTCCTCTTTTGGGGAAAAAAGAGGTATTTCATGAAGAAAAGGACCAAAATCAAGGGGGAAACCTGTTATTTCTTGGAGAAGATGTGATATATTTGGGAGGAATGTGGCATGTCTGGAAGATACTGTCCTCTTTTGGGGATAAAAGAGGTATTTGTGGGTGAAAAGGTCCTATTTCAGGAGGAATCCTGGTATTTCTTGGAGAAAATGTGATCTATTGGGGAGAAATGTGGCCTTTCTATAAGAAACTGTCCTCTTTTGGGGATCAAAGAGGTATTTGTGGGTGAAAAGGTCCTATTTGAAGGGGGAAAGCTGGTATTTCTTGGAGAAGATGTGATATATTTGGGAGAAATGTGGCATGTCTGGAAGAAAATGTCCTGTTTTGGGATAAAACAGGTATTTGTGGGAGAAAAGGTCCTATTTGAAGGGGGAACCATGGTATTTCTTGGAGGAGATGTGATCTATTTGGGAGAAATGTGGCATGTCTGGAAGAAACTGTCCTCTTTTGGGATAAAACAGGTACTTGTGGGTGAAAAGGTCCTAAATCAAGGGGGAAAGCTGATATTTCTTGGAGAAGATGTGATATGTTAGGGTGAAATGTGGCATTTCTGGAAGAAACTGTCCTCTTTTGGGGATAAAAGAGGTATTTGTGGGAGAAAAGTTCCTATTTCAGGAGGAATCCTGGTATTTCTTGGAGGAGATGTGATCTATTTGGGAGAAATGTGGCATGTCTGGAAGAAACTGTCCTATTTTGGGGATAAAAGAGGTATTTTTGGGAGAAAAGGTCCTATTTGAAGGGGGAAAGCTGGTATTTCTTGGAGAAGATGTGATATATTTGTGAGAAATGTGGCATTTCTGGAAGAAACTGTCCTCTTTTGGGGATAAAACAGGTATTTGTGGGTGAAAATTTCCTATTTGAAGGGGGAAACCAGGTATTTCTTTGAGAAGATATGATATATTTGGGAGAAATGTGGCATTTCTGGAAGAAACTGTCCTCTTTTGGGGATAAAAGAGGTATTTGTGGGTGAAAAGGTCCTATTTGAAGGGGGAACCCTGGTATTTCTTGGAGAAGATGTGATATATTTGGGAGAAATGTGGCATTTCTGGAAGAAACTGTCCTCTTATGGGGATAGAACAGGTATTTGTGGGTGAAAAGGTCCTATTTCCAGGGGAAGACCTGGTATTTCTTGGAGAAGATGTGATATATTTGGGAGAAATGTGGCCTTTCTGGAAGAAAATGTCCTATTTGGGGGGAGAAGGGTGGTATTTGTGGGAGAAAAGTTCCTATTTCAGGAGGAATCCTGGTATTTCTTGGAGGAGATGTGATATGTTTGGGAGAAATGTGCCATTTCTGGAAGAAACTGTCCTCTTTTGGGTATAAAAGAGGTATTTGTGGGTGAGAAGGTCCTATTTCAGGAGGAATCCTGGTATTTCTTGGAGAAGATGTGATATGTTTGGGAGAAATGTGGCATATCTGGAAGAATATCTCCAATTTGAGGGATAAAACAGTTATTTGTGGTTGAAAAGGTCCTATTTGAAGGGGGAAACGTGGTATTTCTTGGAGAAGATGTGATATATTTGGTAGAAATGTGGCATGTCTGGAAGAAACTGCCCTATTTTGGGGATAGAACAGGTATTTGTGGGTGAAAAGGTCCTATTTGAAGGGGGAAACCTGGTATTTCTTGGAGAAGATGTGGTATATTTGGGAGAAATGTGGCATTTCTGGAAGAAACTGCCCTCTTTTGGGATAAAACAGGTATTTGCGGGTGAAAACGTTGTATTTGAAGGGGGAAACCTGTTATTTCTTGGAGAAGATGTGATATATTTGGGAGAAATGTGGCATTTCTGGAAGAAACTGTCCTCTTTTGGGGATAAAAGAGGTATTTGTGGGTGAAAAGGTCCTATTTCAGGAGAAATACTGGTATTTCTTGGGGAAGATGTGATATATTTGGGAGAAATGTGGCCTTTCTATAAGAAACTGTCCTCTTTGGTGAGAAAAGAGGTATTTGTGGGTGAAAAGGTCCTATTTGAAGGTGGAAACCTGGTATTTCTTGGAGAAGATGTGATATGTTTGGGAGAAATGTGGCATGTCTGGAAGAAGCTGTCCTATTTTGCGGATAAAACAGGTATTTCATGGAGAAAAGGTCCTATTTGAAGGGGGAACCGTGGTATTTCTTGGAGGAGATGTGATATATTTGGGAGAAATGTGGCATGTCTGGAAGAACTGTCCTCTTTTGGGGATAAAACAGGTACTTGTCGGTGAAAAGGTCCTATTTGAAGGGGGTATCCTGGTATTTC
The DNA here is from genome assembly GCA_030408155.1 of Lophura swinhoii. Classification (NCBI taxonomy): domain Eukaryota; kingdom Metazoa; phylum Chordata; class Aves; order Galliformes; family Phasianidae; genus Lophura; species Lophura swinhoii. The sequence continues at coordinate 23,858,176 of JASCYN010000149.1, read as the reverse complement.
CTGGAGAAGATGTGATATGTTTGGGTGAAATGTGGCATTTCTGGAAGAAACTGTTCTATTTTGGGGATAAAAGAGGTATTTGTAGGTGAAAAGGTCCAATTTGAAGGGGGAAAGCTGGTATTTCTTGGAGAAGATGTGATATATTTGGGTGATATGTGGCATGTCTGGAAGAAAATGTCCTATTTGGGGGGAGAAGGCTGGTATTTGTGGGAGAAAAGGTCCTATTTCAGGAGGAATCCTGGTATTTCTTGGAGGAGATGTGATCTATTTGGGAGAAATGTGGCATTTCTGGCAGAAACTGTCCTCTTTTGGGGATAAAAGAGGTATGTGTGGGTGAAAAGGTCCTATTTCCAGGGGAAAACCTGGTATTTCTTGGAGAAGATGTGATATATTTGGGAGAAATGTGGCATTTCTGGAAGAAAATGTCCTATTTGGGGGGAGAAGGGTGGTATTTGTGGGAGAAAAGTTCCTATTTCAGGAGGAATCCTGGTATTTCTTGGAGGAGATGTGATATGTTAGGGAGAAATGTGCCATTTCTGGATGAAACTGTCCTCTTTTGGGGATAAAAGAGGTATTTGTGGGTGAAAAGGTCCTATTTGAAGGGGGAAACCTGGTATTTCTTGGAGAAGATGTGATATATTTGGGAGAAATGAGGCATTTCTGGAAGAAACTGTCCTCTTTTGGGGATAAAACAGGTATTTGAGGGTGAAAAGGTCCCATATTGAACGGGGAACCCTGGTATTTCTTGGAGAAGATGTGATATATTTGGGAGAAATGTGGCATGTCTGGAAGAAACTGTCCTCTTTTGGGGATAAAAGAGGTATTTGTGGGTGAAAAGGTCCTATTTCCAGGGGAAAACCTGGTATTTCTTGGAGAAGATGTGATATATTTGGGAGAAATGTGGCATGTCTGGAAGAAAATGTCCTATTTGGGGGGAGAAGGTTGGTACTTGTGGGAGAAAAGGTCCTATTTCAGGAGGAATCCTGGTATTTCTTGGAGGAGATGTGATATGTTTGGGAGAAATGTGGCCTTTCTGGAAGAAACTGTCCTCTTTTGGGGATAAAACAGGTATTTGTGGGTGAAAATTTCCTATTTGAAGGGGGAAACCTGGTATTTCTTGGAGAAGATGTGATCTATTTGGGAGAAATGTGGCATTTCTGGAAGAAACTGTCCTCTTTTGGGGATAAAACAGGTATTTGTGGGTGAAAAGGTCCTATTTGAAGGGGGAAAGCTGGTATATCTTGGAGAAGATGTGATATATTTGGGAGAAATCTGGCATTTCTGGAAGAATATGTTCAATTTGAGGGATAAAACAGGTATTTGTGGTTGAAAAGGTCCTATTTGAAGGGGGAAAGCTGGTATTTCTTGGAGAAGATGTGATATATTTGGGAGAAATGTGGCATGTCTGGAAGAAACTGTCCTATTTTGGGGATAAAACAGGTATTTGTGGGTGAAAAGGTCCTATTTGAAGGGGGAAACCTGGTATTTATTGGAGAAGATGTGGTATATTTGGGAGAAATGTGGCATTTCTGGAAGAAACTGTCCTATTTTGGCGATAAAACAGGTATTTGTGGGTGAAACGTTGTATTTGAAGGGGGAAACCTGTTATTTCTTGGAGAAGATGCGATATATTTGGGAGAAATCTGGCATTCCTGGAAGAAACTGTCCTTTTTTGGGGATAAAACAGGTATTAGTGGGTGAAAAGGTCCTATTTGAAGGGGGAAAGCTGGTATTTCTTGGAGAAGATGTGATCTATTTGGGAGTAATGTGGCATGTCTGGAAGTAAATGTCCAATTTGGGGGGAGAAGGCTGGTAGTTTTGGGTGAGAAGTTCCTATTTCAGGAGGAATCCTGGTATTTCTTGGAGAAGATGTGATATATTTGGGAGAAATGTGGCATTTCTGGAAGAAAATGTCCAATTTGGGGGGAGAAGGCTGGTAGTTTTGGGTGAGAAGGTCCTAATTCATGAGGAATCCTGGCATTTCATGGAGAAGATGTGATATATTTGGGAGAAATGTGGCCTTTCCGGAAGAAACTGTCCTCTTTTGGGGATAAAAGAGGTATTAGTGGTTGAAAAGGGCCTATTTCCCCGGGGAAACCTGGTATTTCTTGGAGAAGATGTGATATATTTGGGAGAAATGTGGCATTTCTGGAAGAAAATGTCCTCTTTTGGGGATAAAACAGGTATTTCATGGAGAAAAGGTCCTAAATCAAGGGGGAAAGCTGGTATTTCTTGGAGAAGATGAGATCTATTTGGGAGGAATGTGGCATGTCTGGAAGAAACTGTTCTCTTTTGGGGATAAAAGAGGTATTTGTGGGTGAAAAGGTCCTATTTCAGGAGGAATCCTGGTATTTCTTGGAGAAGATGTGATATATTTGGGAGAAATGTGGCCTCTCTATAAGAAACTGTCCTCTTTTGGGGATCAAAGAGGTATTTGTGGGTGAAAAGGTCCTATTTGAAGGGGGAAAGCAGGTATTTCTTGGAGAAGATGTGATATATTTGGGAGAAATGTGGCATGTCTGGAAGAAAATGTCCTGTTTTGGGGATAAAACAGGTATTTGTGGGAGAAAAGGTCCTATTTGAAGGGGGAACCGTGGTATTTCTTGGAGGAGATGTGATATATTTGGGAGAAATGTGGCATGTCTGGAAGAAACTGTCCTCTTTTGGGGATAAAACAGGTACTTGTGGGTGAAAAGGTCCTAAATCAAGGGGGAAAGCTGGTATTTCTTGGAGAAGATGTGATATGATAGGGTGAAATGTGGCATGTCTGGAAGAAACTGTCCTCTTTTGGGGATAAAAGATGTATTTGTGGGAGAAAAGTTCCTATTTCAGGAGGAATCCTGGTATTTCTTGGAGGAGATGTGATATGTTTGGGAGAAATGTGGCATTTCTGGAAGAAAATGTCCTATTTTGGGGATAAAAGAGGTATTTGTGGGAGAAAAGGTCCTATTTGAAGGGGGAACCCTGGTATTTCTTGGAGAAGATGTGATATATTTGTGAGAAATGTGGCATTTCTGGAAGAAACTGTCCTCTTTTGGGGATAAAACAGGTATTTGTGGGTGAAAATTTCCTATTTGAAGGGGGAAACCTGGTATTTCTTGGAGAAGATATGATATATTTGGGAGAAATGTGGCATTTCTTGAAGAAACTGTCCAATTTGGGGGGATAAAAGAGGTATTTGTGGGTGAAAAGGTCCTATTTGAAGGGGGAAAGCTGGTATTTCTTGAAGAAGATGTGATATATTTGGGAGAAATGTGGCATTTCTGGAAGAAACTGTCCTCTTATGGGGATAGAAGACGTATTTGTGGGTGAAAAGGTCCTATTTCCAGGGGAAAAACTGGTATTTCTTGGAGAAGATGTGATATATTTGGGAGAAATGTGGCATGTCTGGAAGAAAATGTCCTCTTTTGGGGATAAAAGAGGTATTTCATGGAGAAAAGGTCCTAATTCAAGGGGGAAACGTGGTATTTCTTGCAGAAGATGTGATATATTTGGGAGAAATGTGGCATTTCTGGAAGAAACTGTCGTATTTTGGGCATAAAACAGGTATTTGTGGTTGAAAAGGTCCTATTTGAAGGGGTAAACGTGGTATTTCTTGGAGAAGATGTGATATATTTGGGAGAAATGTGGCATGTCAGGAAGAAACTGTCCTATTTGTGGATAAAACCAGTATTTGTGGGTGAAAAGGTCCTATTTCGAGGGGGAAACCTGGTATTTCTTGGAGAAGATGTGATATATTTGGGAGAAATGAGGCATTTCTGGAAGAAACTGTCCAATTTGTGGGGAGAAGCCTGGTATTAGTGGGTGAGAAGGTCCTATTTCAGGAGGAATCCTGGTATTTCTTGGAGAAGATGTGATCTATTTGGGAGAAATGTGGCATTTCTGGAAGAAACTGTCCTCTTTTGGGGATAAAAGAGGTATTTGAGGGTGAATAGGTCCTATTTGAAGGGGGAAAGCTGGTATTTCTTGGAGAAGATGTGATATATTTGGGAGAAATGTGGCATTTCAGGAAGAAACTGTCCTCTTTTGGGGATAAAAGAGGTGTTTGTGGGTGAAAATTTCCTATTTGAAGGGGGAAACCTGGTATTTCTTGGAGAAGATGTGATCTATTTGGGAGAAATGTGGCATGTCTGGAAGAAACTGTCCTCTTTTGGGGATAAAACAGGTACTTGTGGGTGAAAAGGTCCTATTTGAAGGGGGAACCCTGGTATTTCTTGGAGAAGATGTGATATATTTGGGAGAAATGTGGCATTTCTGGAAGAAACTGTCCTATTTGAGGGATAAAAAAGGTATTTGTGGGAGAAAAGGTCCTATTTGAAGGGGGAACCCTGGTATTTCTTGGAGAAGATGTGATCTATTTGGGAGAAATGTGGCATGTCTGGAAGAAACTGTCCTCTTTTGGGGATAAAACAGGTATTTGTGGGTGAAAATTTCCTATGTGAAGGTGGAAACATGGTATTTCTTGAAGAAGATGTGATATATTTGGGAGAAATGTGGCATTTCTGGAAGAAACTGTCCTATTTTGGGGATAAAAGAGGTATTTGTGGGAGAAAAGGTCCTATTTGAAGGGGAAAACCTGGTATTTCTTGGAGAAGATGTGATCTATTTGGGAGAAATGTGGCATGTCTGGAAGAAAATGTTCTATTTGTGGGGAGAAGGCTGGTATTTGTGGGAGAAAAGTTCCTATTTCAGGAGGAATCCTGGTATTCTTGGAGGAGATGTGATATGTTTGGGAGAAATGTGGCCTTTCTGGAAGAAACTGTCCACTTTTGGGGATAAAAGAGGTATTTCATGGAGAAAAGGTCCTAATTCAAGGGGGAAACCTGGTATTTCTTGGAGAAGATGTGATCTATTTGGGAGAAATGTGGCATTTCTGGAAGAAACTGTCCTCTTTTGGGGATAAAACAGGTATTTGTGGGTGAAAAGGTCCTATTTGAAGGGGGAAAGCTGGTATATCTTGGAGAAGATGTGATATATTTGGGAGAAATCTGGCATTTCTGGAAGAATATGTTCAATTTGAGGGATAAAACAGGTATTTGTGGTTGAAAAGGTCCTATTTGAAGGGGGAAAGCTGGTATTTCTTGGAGAAGATGTGATATATTTGGGAGAAATGTGGCATGTCTGGAAGAAACTGTCCTATTTTGGGGATAAAACAGGTATTTGTGGGTGAAAAGGTCCTATTTGAAGGGGGAAACCTGGTATTTCTTGGAGAAGATGTGATATATTTGGGAGAAATGTGGCATTTCTGGAAGAAACTGTCCTATTTTGGCGATAAAACAGGTATTTGTGGGTGAAACGTTGTATTTGAAGGGGGAAACCTGTTATTTCTTGGAGAAGATGCGATATATTTGGGAGAAATCTGGCATTCCTGGAAGAAACTGTCCTTTTTTGGGGATAAAACAGGTATTAGTGGGTGAAAAGGTCCTATTTGAAGGGGGAAAGCTGGTATTTCTTGGAGAAGATGTGATCTATTTGGGAGTAATGTGGCATGTCTGGAAGTAAATGTCCAATTTGGGGGGAGAAGGCTGGTAGTTTTGGGTGAGAAGTTCCTATTTCAGGAGGAATCCTGGTATTTCTTGGAGAAGATGTGATATATTTGGGAGAAATGTGGCATTTCTGGAAGAAAATGTCCAATTTGGGGGGAGAAGGCTGGTAGTTTTGGGTGAGAAGGTCCTAATTCATGAGGAATCCTGGCATTTCATGGAGAAGATGTGATATATTTGGGAGAAATGTGGCCTTTCCGGAAGAAACTGTCCTCTTTTGGGGATAAAAGAGGTATTAGTGGTTGAAAAGGGCCTATTTCCCCGGGGAAACCTGGTATTTCTTGGAGAAGATGTGATATATTTGGGAGAAATGTGGCATTTCTGGAAGAAAATGTCCTCTTTTGGGGATAAAACAGGTATTTCATGGAGAAAAGGTCCTAAATCAAGGGGGAAAGCTGGTATTTCTTGGAGAAGACGAGATCTATTTGGGAGGAATGTGGCATGTCTGGAAGAAACTGTTCTCTTTTGGGGATAAAAGAGGTATTTGTGGGTGAAAAGGTCCTATTTCAGGAGGAATCCTGGTATTTCTTGGAGAAGATGTGATATATTTGGGAGAAATGTGGCCTCTCTATAAGAAACTGTCCTCTTTTGGGGATCAAAGAGGTATTTGTGGGTGAAAAGGTCCTATTTGAAGGGGGAAAGCAGGTATTTCTTGGAGAAGATGTGATATATTTGGGAGAAATGTGGCATGTCTGGAAGAAAATGTCCTGTTTTGGGGATAAAACAGGTATTTGTGGGAGAAAAGGTCCTATTTGAAGGGGGAACCGTGGTATTTCTTGGAGGAGATGTGATATATTTGGGAGAAATGTGGCATGTCTGGAAGAAACTGTCCTCTTTTGGGGATAAAACAGGTACTTGTGGGTGAAAAGGTCCTAAATCAAGGGGGAAAGCTGGTATTTCTTGGAGAAGATGTGATATGATAGGGTGAAATGTGGCATGTCTGGAAGAAACTGTCCTCTTTTGGGGATAAAAGATGTATTTGTGGGAGAAAAGTTCCTATTTCAGGAGGAATCCTGGTATTTCTTGGAGGAGATGTGATATGTTTGGGAGAAATGTGGCATTTCTGGAAGAAAATGTCCTATTTTGGGGATAAAAGAGGTATTTGTGGGAGAAAAGGTCCTATTTGAAGGGGGAACCCTGGTATTTCTTGGAGAAGATGTGATATATTTGTGAGAAATGTGGCATTTCTGGAAGAAACTGTCCTCTTTTGGGGATAAAACAGGTATTTGTGGGTGAAAATTTCCTATTTGAAGGGGGAAACCTGGTATTTCTTGGAGAAGATATGATATATTTGGGAGAAATGTGGCATTTCTTGAAGAAACTGTCCAATTTGGGGGGATAAAAGAGGTATTTGTGGGTGAAAAGGTCCTATTTGAAGGGGGAAAGCTGGTATTTCTTGAAGAAGATGTGATATATTTGGGAGAAATGTGGCATTTCTGGAAGAAACTGTCCTCTTATGGGGATAGAAGACGTATTTGTGGGTGAAAAGGTCCTATTTCCAGGGGAAAACCTGGTATTTCTTGGAGAAGATGTGATATATTTGGGAGAAATGTGGCATGTCTGGAAGAAAATGTCCTCTTTTGGGGATAAAAGAGGGATTTCATGGAGAAAAGGTCCTAATTCAAGGGGGAAACGTGGTATTTCTTGCAGAAGATGTGATATATTTGGGAGAAATGTGGCATTTCTGGAAGAAACTGTCGTATTTTGGGCATAAAACAGGTATTTGTGGTTGAAAAGGTCCTATTTGAAGGGGTAAACGTGGTATTTCTTGGAGAAGATATGATATATTTGGGAGAAATGTGGCATGTCAGGAAGAAACTGTCCTATTTGTGGTTAAAACCAGTATTTGTGGGTGAAAAGGTCCTATTTCGAGGGGGAAACCTGGTATTTCTTGGAGAAGATGTGATATATTTGGGAGAAATGAGGCATTTCTGGAAGAAACTGTCCAATTTGTGGGGAGAAGCCTGGTATTAGTGGGTGAGAAGGTCCTATTTCAGGAGGAATCCTGGCATTTCTTGGAGAAGATGTGATCTATTTGGGAGAAATGTGGCATTTCTGGAAGAAACTGTCCTCTTTTGGGGATAAAAGAGGTATTTGAGGGTGAATAGGTCCTATTTGAAGGGGGAAAGCTGGTATTTCTTGGAGAAGATGTGATATATTTGGGAGAAATGTGGCATTTCAGGAAGAAACTGTCCTCTTTTGGGGATAAAAGAGGTGTTTGTGGGTGAAAATTTCCTATTTGAAGGGGGAAACCTGGTATTTCTTGGAGAAGATGTGATCTATTTGGGAGAAATGTGGCATGTCTGGAAGAAACTGTCCTCTTTTGGGGATAAAACAGGTACTTGTGGGTGAAAAGGTCCTATTTGAAGGGGGAACCCTGGTATTTCTTGGAGAAGATGTGATATATTTGGGAGAAATGTGGCATTTCTGGAAGAAACTGTCCTATTTGAGGGATAAAAAAGGTATTTGTGGGAGAAAAGGTCCTATTTGAAGGGGGAACCCTGGTATTTCTTGGAGAAGATGTGATATGTTTGGGAGAAATGTGGCATGTCTGGAAGAAACTGTCCTCTTTTGGGGATAAAACAGGTATTTGTGGGTGAAAATTTCCTATGTGAAGGTGGAAACATGGTATTTCTTGAAGAAGATGTGATATATTTCGGAGAAATGTGGCATTTCTGGAAGAAACTGTCCTATTTTGGGGATAAAAGAGGTATTTGTGGGAGAAAAGGTCCTATTTGAAGGGGAAAACCTGGTATTTCTTGGAGAAGATGTGATCTATTTGGGAGAAATGTGGCATGTCTGGAAGAAAATGTTCTATTTGGGGGGAGAAGGCTGGTATTTGTGGGAGAAAAGTTCCTATTTCAGGAGGAATCCTGGTATTCTTGGAGGAGATGTGATATGTTTGGGAGAAATGTGGCATTTCTGGAAGAAACTGTCCTCTTTTGGGGATAAAAGTGGTATTTGTGGGTGAAAAGGTCCTATTTGAAGGGGGAAACCTGGTATTTCTTGGAGAAGATGTGATATGTTTGGGACAAATATGGCATTTCTGGAAGAATTTGTCCAATCTGAGGGATAAAACAGGTATTTGTGGTTGAAAAGGTCCTATTTGAAGGGGGAAACGTGGTATTTCTTGGAGAAGATGTGATGTATTTGGGAGAAATGTGGCATGTCTGGAAGAAACTGCCCTATTTTGGAGATAAAACAGGTATTTGTGGGTGAAAAGGTCCTATTTGAAGGGGGAAACCTGGTATTTCTTGGAGAAGATGTGGTATATTTGGGAGAAATGTGGCATTTCTGGAAGAAACTGTCCTCTTTTGGGGATAAAACAGGTATTTGTGGGTGAAAACGTTGTATTTGAAGGGGGAAAGCTGGTATTTCTTGGAGAAGATGTGATATATTTGGGAGAAATGTGGCATTTCTGGAAGAAAATGTCCTCTTTTGGGGATAAAACAGGTATTTCATGGAGAAAAGGTCCTAATTCAAGGGGGAAAGCTGGTATTTCTTGGTGAAGAGGTGATATATTTGGGAGAAATGTGGCATGTCTGGAAGAAACTGTCGTATTTTGGGCATAAAACAGGTATTTGTGGGTGAAAAGGTCCTATTTGAAGGGGGAAACCTGGTATTTCTTGGAGAAGATGTGATATATTTGGGAGAAATGTGGCATTTCTGGAAGAAACTGTCCTATTTTGGGGATAAAAGAGGTATGTGTGGGTGAAAAGGTCCTATTTCGAGGGGGAAACGTGGTATTTCTTGGAGAAGATGTGATATATTTGGGAGAAATGTGGCCTTTCTGGAAGAAACTGTCCAATTTGTGGGGAGAAGCCTGGTATTAGTGGGTGAGAAGGTCCTATTTCAGGAGGAATCCTGGTATTTCTAGGAGAAGATGTGATATATTTGGGAGAAATGTGGCATTTCTGGAAGAAACTGTCCTCTTTTGGGGATAAAAGAGGTATTTGTGGGTGAAAAGGTCCTATTTGAAGGGGGAAACGTGGTATTTCTTGGAGAAGATGTGATCTATTAAGGAGAAATGTGGCATTTCTGGAAGAAACTGTCCTATTTTGGGGATAAAAGAGGTATTTGTTGGTGAAAAGGTCCTATTTGAAGGGGGAACCCTGGTATTTCTTGGAGAAGATGTGATCTATTTGGGAGAAATGTGGCATGTCAGGAAGAAACTGTCCTCTTTTGGGGATAAAAGAGGTATGTGTGGGTGAAAAGGTCCTATTTCCAGGGGAAAACCTGGTATTTCTTGGAGAAGATGTGATATATTTGGGAGAAATGTGGCATTTCTGGAAGAAAATGTCCTATTTGGGGGGAGAAGGGTGGTATTTGTGGGAGAAAAGTTCCTATTTCAGGAGGAATCCTGGTATTTCTTGGAGGAGATGTGATATGTTAGGGAGAAATGTGCCATTTCTGGATGAAACTGTCCTCTTTTGGGGATAAAAGAGGTATTTGTGGGTGAAAAGGTCCTATTTGAAGGGGGAAACCTGGTATTTCTTGGAGAAGATGTGATATGTTTGGGAGAAATATGGCATTTCTGGAAGAATATGTCCAATTTGAGGGATAAAACAGTTATTTGTGGTTGAAAAGGTCCTATTTGAAGGGGGAAACCTGGTATTTCTTGGAGAAGATGTGATATATTTGGTAGAAATGTGGCATGTCTGGAAGAATCTGCCCTATTTTGGGGATAGAACAGGTATTTGTGGGTGAAAAGGTCCTATTTGAAGGGGGAAACCTGGTATTTCTTGGCGAAGATGTGGTATATTTGGGAGAAATGTGGCATGTCTGGAAGAAACTGTCCTCTTTTGGGGATAAAACAGGTATTTGAGAGTGAAAACGTTGTATTTGAAGGGGGAAACCTGTTATTTCTTGGAGAAGATGTGGTATATTTGGGAGAAATGTGGCCTTTCTGGAAGAAACTGTCCTCTTTTGGGGATAAAAGAGGTATTTGTGGGTGAAAAGGTCCTATTTGAAGGGGGAAACGTGGTATTTCTTGGAGAAGATGTGATATATTTGGGAGAAATGTGGCATGTCTGGAAGAAACTGTCCTCTTTTGGGGATAAAAGAGGTATTAGTGGTTGAAAAGGTCCTATTTGAAGGGGGAAACCTGGTATTTCTTGGAGAAGATGTGATATATATGGGAGAAACGTGGCATTTCTGGAAGAAAATGTCCTATTTTGGGGATAAAAGAGGTATTTCATGAAGAAAAGGTCCAAAATCAAGGGGGAAACCTGTTATTTCTTGGAGAAGATGTGATCTATTTGGGAGGAATGTGGCATGTCTGGAAGATACTGTCCTCTTTTGGGGATAGAAGAGGTATGTGTGGGTGAAAAGGTCCTATTTCAGGAGGAATCCTGGTATTTCTTGGAGAAAATGTGATATATTTGGGAGAAATGTGGCCTTTCTATAAGAAACTGTCCTCTTTTGGGGATCAAAGAGGTATTTGTGGGTGAAAAGGTCCTATTTGAAGGGGGAAACGTGGTATTTCTTGGAGAAGATGTGATATATTTGGGAGAAATGTGGCAAGTCTGGAAGAAGCTGTCCTCTTTTGGGGATAAAACAGGTATTTGTGGGTGAAAAGGTCCTATTTGAAGGGGGAAAGCTGGTATTTCTTGGAGAAGATGTGATCTATTTGGGAGAAATGTGGCATGTCTGGAAGAAACTGTCCTCTTTTGGGGATCAAACAGGTATTTGTGGGAGAAAAGGTCCTATTTGAAGGGGGAAACGTGGTATTTCTTGGAGAAGATGTGATATATTTGGGAGAAATGTGGCATTTCTGGAAGAAAATGTCCAATTTGGGGGGAGAAGGCTGGTAGTTTTCGGTGAGAAGGTCCTATTTCAGGAGGAATCCTGGTATTTCTTGGAGAAGATGTGATATATTTGGGAGAAATGTGGCATTTCTGGAAGAAAATGTCCAATTTGGGGGGAGAAGGCTGGTAGTTTTAAGTGAGAAGGTCCTATTTCAGGAGGAATCCTGGCATTTCTTGGAGAAGATGTGATATATTTGGGAGAAATGTGGCCTTTCTGGAAGAAACTGTCCTATTTTGGGGATAAAAGAGGTATTAGTGGTTGAAAAGATCCTATTTGAAGGGGGAAAGCTGGTATTTCTTGGAGAAGATGTGATATATTTGGGAGAAATGTGGCATTTCTGGAAGAAAATGTCCTCTTTTGGGGATAAAACAGGTATTTCATGGAGAAAAGGTCGTAATTCAAGGGGGAAAGCTGGTATTTCTTGGTGAAGAGGTGATATATTTGGGAGAAATGTGGCATGTCTGGAAGAAACTGTCCTCTTATGGGGATAAAAGAGGTAATTGTGGTTGAAAAGGTCCTATTTGAAGGGGGATACCTGGTATTTCTTGGAGAAGATGTGATATATTTGGGAGAAATGTGGCATTTCTGGAAGAAACTGTCCTATTTTGGGGATAAAAGAGGTATGTGTGGGTGAAAAGGTCCTATTTCGAGGGGGAAACGTGGTATTTCTTGGAGAAGATGTGATATATTTGGGAGAAATGTGGCATTTCTGGAAGAAACTGTCCTCTTTTGGGGATAAAAGAGGTATTTGTGGGTGAAAATGTCGTATTTGAAGGGGGAACCCTGGTATTTCTTGGAGAAGATGTGATCTATTTGGGAGAAATGTGGCATGTCAGGAAGAAACTGTCCTCTTTTGGGGATAAAAGAGGTATGTGTGGGTGAAAAGGTCCTATTTCCAGGGGAAAACCTGGTATTTCTTGGAGAAGATGTGATATATTTGGGAGAAATGTGGCATTTCTGGAAGAAAATGTCCTATTTGGGGGGAGAAGGGTGGTATTTGTGGGAGAAAAGTTCCTATTTCAGGAGGATTCCTGGTATTTCTTGGAGGAGATGTGATATGTTTGGGAGAAATGTGCCATTTCTGGAAGAAACTGTCCTCTTTTGGGGATAAAAGAGGTATTTGTGGGTGAAAAGGTCCTATTTGAAGGGGGAAACCTGGTATTTCTTGGAGAAGATGTGATATGTTTGGGAGAAATATGGCATTTCTGGAAGAATATGTCCAATTTGAGGGATAAAACAGTTATTTGTGGTTGAAAAGGTCCTATTTGAAGGGGGAAACGTGGTATTTCTTGGAGAAGATGTGATATATTTGGTAGAAATGTGGCATGTCTGGAAGAATCTGCCCTATTTTGGGGATAGAACAGGTATTTGTGGGTGAAAAGGTCCTATTTGAAGGGGGAAACCTGGTATTTCTTGGCGAAGATGTGGTATATTTGGGAGAAATGTGGCATGTCTGGAAGAAACTGTCCTCTTTTGGGATAAAACAGGTATTTGAGAGTGAAAACGTTGTATTTGAAGGGGGAAACCTGTTATTTCTTGGAGAAGATGTGGTATATTTGGGAGAAATGTGGCCTTTCTGGAAGAAACTGTCCTCTTTTGGGGATAAAAGAGGTATTTGTGGGTGAAAAGGTCCTATTTGAAGGGGGAAACGTGGTATTTCTTGGAGAAGATGTGATATATTTGGGAGAAATGTGGCATGTCTGGAAGAAACTGTCCTCTTTTGGGGATAAAAGAGGTATTAGTGGTTGAAAAGGTCCTATTTGAAGGGGGAAACCTGGTATTTCTTGGAGAAGATGTGATATATATGGGAGAAATGTGGCATTTCTGGAAGAAAATGTCCTCTTTTGGGGATAAAAGAGGTATTTGTGGGTGAAAAGGTCCTATTTGAAGGGGGAAACCTGGTATTTCTTGGAGAAGATGTGATATATTTGGGAGAAATGTGGCATGTCTGGAAGATACTGTCCTCTTTTGGGGATAAAAGAGGTATTTGTGGGTGAAAAGGTCCTATTTCAGGAGGAATTCTGGTATTTCTTGGAGAAAATGTGATATATTTGGGAGAAATGTGGCCTTTCTATAAGAAACTGTCCTATTTTGGGGATCAAAGAGGTATTTGTGGGTGAAAAGGTCCTATTTGAAGGGGGAAACCTGGTATTTCTTGGAGAAGATGTGATATATTTGGGAGAAATATGGCATGTCTGGAAGAAAATGTCCTGTTTTGGGGATAGAACAGGTATTTGTGGGAGAAAAGGTCCTATTTGAAGGGGGAACCATGGTATTTCTTGGAGGAGATGTGATCTATTTGGGAGAAATGTGGCATGTCTGGAAGAAACTGTCCTCTTTTGGGGATAAAACAGGTACTTGTGGGTGAAATGTTCCTAAATCAAGGGGGAAAGCTGGTATTTCTTGGAGAAGATGTGATCTATTAGGGTGAAATGTGGCATTTCTGGAAGAAACTGTCCTCTTTTGGGGATAAAAGAGGTATTTGTGGGAGAAAAGTTCCTATTTCAGGAGGAATCCTGGTATTTCTTGGAGGAGATGTGATCTATTTGGGAGAAATGTGGCATTTCTGGAAGAAACTGTCCTATTTTGGGGATAAAAGAGGTATTTGTGGGAGAAAAGGTCCTATTTGAAGGGGGAAAGCTGGTATTTCTTGGAGAAGATGTGATATATTTGGGAGAAATGTGGCATTTCTGGAAGAAACTGTCCTCTTTTGGGGATAAAACAGGTATTTGTGGGTGAAAATTTCCTATTTGAAGGGGGAAACCAGGTATTTCTTGGAGAAGATATGATATATTTGGGAGAAATGTGGCATTTCTGGAAGGAAATGTCCTCTTTTGGTGATAAAACAGGTATTTGTGGGTGAAAAGGTCCTATTTGAAGGGGGAAACGTGGTATTTCTTGGAGAAGATGTGATATATTTGGGAGAAATGTGGCATTTCTGGAAGAAACTGTCCTCTTATGGGGATAGAACAGGTATTTGTGGGTGAAAAGGTCCTATTTCCAGGGGAAAACCTGGTATTTCTTGGAGAAGATGTGATATATTTGGGAGAAATGTGGCCTTTCTGGAAGAAAATGTCCTATTTGGGGGGAGAAGGGTGGTATTTGTGGGAGAAAAGTTCCTATTTCAGGAGGAATCCTGGTATTTCATGGAGGAGATGTGATATGTTTGGGAGAAATGTGCCATTTCTGGAAGAAACTGTCCTCTTTTGGGGATAAAAGAGGTATTTGTGGGTGAGAAGGTCCTATTTCAGGAGGAATCCTGGTATTTCTTGGAGAAGATGTGATATGTTTGGGAGAAATATGGCATTTCTGGAAGAATATGTCCAATTTGAGGGATAAAACAGTTATTTGTGGTTGAAAAGGTCCTATTTGAAGGGGGAAACGTGGTATTTCTTGGAGAAGATGTGATATATTTGGTAGAAATGTGGCATGTCTGGAAGAAACTGCCCTATTTTGGGGATAAAAGAGGTATTTTTGGTTAAAAAGTCCTATTTGAAGGGGGAAACCTGGTATTTCTTGGAGAAGATGTGATATATTTGGGAGAAATGTGGCATTTCTGGAAGAAACTGTCCTCTTTTGGGGATAAAACAGGTATTTGCGGGTGAAAACGTTGTATTTGAAGGGGGAAACCTGTTATTTCTTGGAGAAGATGTGATATATTTGGGAGAAATGTGGCATTTCTGGAAGAAACTGTCCTCTTTTGGGGATAAAAGAGGTATTTGTGGGTGAGAAGGTCCTATTTGAAGGGGGAATCGTGGTATTTCTTGGAGAAGATGTGATATATTTGGGAGAAATGTGGCATTTCTGGAAGAAACTGTCCTCTTTTGGGGATAAAAGAGGTATTAGTGGTTGAAAAGATCCTATTTGAAGGGGGAAAGCTGGTATTTCTTGGAGAAGATGTGATATATTTGGGAGAAATGTGGCATTTCTGGAAGAAAATGTCCTCTTTGGGGGATAAAAGAGGTATTTCATGGAGAAAAGGTCCTAATTCAATCGGGAAACGTGGTATTTCTTGGAGAAGATGTGATATATTTGGGAGAAATGTGGCATTTCTGGAAGAAACTGTCGTATTTTGGGCATAAAACAGGTATTTGTGGTTGAAAAGGTCCTATTTGAAGGGGGAAAGCTGGTATTTCTTGGAGAAGATGTGATATATTTGGGAGAAATGTGGCATTTCTGGAAGAAACTGTCCTATTTGTGGATAAAACAGGAATTTGTGGGTGAAAAGGTCCTATTTCGAGGGGGAAACCTGGTATTTCTTGGAGAAGATGTGATCTATTTGGGAGAAATGTGGCATTTCTGGAAGAAACTGACCAATTTGTGGGGAGAAGCCTGGTATTAGTGGGTGAGAAGGTCCTATTTCAGGAGGAATCGTGGTATTTCTTGGAGAAGATGTGATATATTTGGGAGAAATGTGGCATTTCTGGAAGAAACTGTCCTATTTTGGGGATAAAACAGGTATTTGCGGGTGAAAACGTTGTATTTGAAGGGGGAAACCTGTTATTTCTTGGAGAAGATGTGATATATTTGGGAGAAATGTGGCATTTCTGGAAGAAACTGTCCTCTTTTGGGGATAAAAGAGGTATTTGTGGGTGAAAAGGTCCTATTTGAAGGGGGAATCTTGGTATTTCTTGGAGAAAATGTGATATATTTGGGAGAAATGTGGCATTTCTGGAAGAAACTGTCCTATTTTGGGGATAAAAGAGGTATTAGTGGTTGAAAAGATCCTATTTGAAGGGGGAAAGCTGGTATTTCTTGGAGAAGATGTGATATATTTGGGAGAAATGTGGCATTTCTGGAAGAAAATGTCCTCTTTTGGGGATAAAAGAGGTATTTCATGGAGAAAAGGTCCTAATTCAAGGGGGAAACGTGGTATTTCTTGGAGAAGATGTGATATATTTGGGAGAAATGTGGCAT
Organism: Lophura swinhoii; assembly: GCA_030408155.1. Classification (NCBI taxonomy): domain Eukaryota; kingdom Metazoa; phylum Chordata; class Aves; order Galliformes; family Phasianidae; genus Lophura; species Lophura swinhoii. The sequence goes on along the minus strand of JASCYN010000149.1, from coordinate 23,841,908 downwards.
TTCTGGAAGAAACTGTCGTATTTTGGGCATAAAACAGGTATTTGTGGTTGAAAAGGTCCTATTTGAAGGGGGAAAGCTGGTATTTCTTGGAGAAGATGTGATCTATTTGGGAGAAATGTGGCATTTCTGGAAGAAACTGTCCTATATGTGGATAAAACAGGAATTTGTGGTTGAAAAGGTCCTATTTCGAGGGGGAAAGCTGGTATTTCTTGGAGAAGATGTGATATATTTGGGAGAAATGTGGCATTTCTGGAAGAAACTGTCCAATTTGTGGGGAGAAGCCTGGTATTAGTGGGTGAGAAGGTCCTATTTCAGGAGGAATCCTGGTATTTCTTGGAGAAGATGTGATATATTTGGGAGAAATGTGGCATTTCTGGAAGAAACTGTCCTCTTTTGGGGATAAAAGAGGTATTTGTGGGTGAATAGGTCCTATTTGAAGGGGGAAAGCTGGTATTTCTTGGAGAAGATGTGATATATTTGGGAGAAATGTGGCATGTCTGGAAGAAACTGTCCTATTTTGTGTATAAAAGAGGTATTTGTGGGTGAAAAGGTCCTATTTGAAGGGGGAAACCTGGTATTTCTTGGAGAAGATGTGATATATTTGGGAGAAATGTGGCATTTCTGGAAGAAACTGTTCTCTTTTGGGGATAAAAGAGGTATGTGTGGGTGAAAAGGTCCTATTTCCAGGAGAAAACCTGGTATTTCTTGGAGAAGATGTGATCTATTAAGGAGAAATGTGGCATGTCTGGAAGAAAATGTCCTATTTGGGGGATAAAAGTGGTATGTGTGGGTGAAAAGGTCCTATTTGAAGGGGGAAACCTGGTATTTCTTGGAGAAGTTGTGATATATTTGGGAGAAATGTGGCATGTCTGGAAGAAAATGTCCTGTTTTGTGGATAAAAGAGGTATTTGTGGGAGAAAAGGTCCTATTTGAAGGGGGAACCGTGGTATTTCTTGGAGGAGATGTGATCTATTTGGGAGAAATGTGGCATGTCTGGAAGAAACTGTCCTCTTTTGGGGATAAAACAGGTACTTGTGGGTGAAAATGTCCTATTTGAAGGGGGAAAGCTGGTATTTCTTGGAGAAGATGTGATCTATTTGGGAGAAATGTGGCATTTCTGGAAGAAACTGTCCTATTTGAGGGATAAAAGAGGTATTTGTGGGAGAAAAGGTCCTATTTGAAGGGGGAACCCTGGTATTTCTTGGAGAAGATGTGATATATTTGGGAGAAATCTGGCCATTCTGGAAGAAACTGTCCTCTTTTGGGGATAAAACAGGTATTTGTGGGTGAAAAGGTCATATTTGAAGGGGGAAACCTGGTATTTCTTGGAGAAGATGTGATGTATTTGGGAGAAATGTGGCCTTTCCGGAAGAAACTGTCCTATTTTGGGGATAAAAGAGGTATTTGTGGGTGAAAAGGTCCTATTTGAAGGGGGAAACCTGGTATTTCTTGGAGAAGATGTGATATATTTGGGAGAAATGTGGCATTTCTGGAAGAAACTGTCCTCTTATGGGGATAGAACTGGTATTAGTGGGTGAAAGGGTCCTATTTCCAGGGGAAAACCTGGTATTTCTTGGAGAAGATGTGATATATTTGGGAGAAATGTGGCATGTCTGGAAGAAAATGTCCTATTTGGGGGGAGAAGGGTGGTATTTGTGGGAGAAAAGTTCCTATTTCAGGAGGAATCCTGGTATTTCTTGGAGGAGATGTGATCTATTTGGGAGAAATGTGCCATTTCTGGAAGAAACTGTCCTCTTTTGGGGATAAAAGAGGTATTTGTGGGTGAAAAGGTCCTATTTGAAGGGGGAAACCTGGTATTTCTTGGAGAAGATGTGATATGTTTGGGAGAAATATGGCATTTCTGGAAGAATATGTTCAATTTGAGGGATAAAACAGGTATTTGTGGTTGAAAAGGTCCTATTTGAAGGGGGAAACGTGGTATTTCTTGGAGAAGATGTGATATATTTGGGAGAAATGTGGCATGTCTGGAAGAAACTGTCCTCTTTTGGGGATAAAACAGGTATTTGTGGGTGAAAAGGTCCTATTTGAAGGGGGAAACCTGGTATTTCTTGGAGAAGATGTGGTACATTTGGGAGAAATGTGGCATTTCTGGAAGAAACTGTCCTCTTTTGGGGATAAAACAGGTATTTGTGGGTGAAAACGTTGTATTCGAAGGGGGAAAGCTGGTATTTCTTGGAGAAGATGTGATATATTTGGGAGAAATATGGCCTTTCTGGAAGAAACTGTCCTCTTTTGGGGATAAAACAGGTATTTGTGGGTGAAAAGGTCCTATTTGAAGGGGGAACCCTGGTATTTCTTGAAGAGGATGTGATATATTTGGGAGAAATGTGGCATTTCTGGAAGAAACTGTCCTATTTTGGGGATAAAAGAGGTATTTGTGGGTGATAAGGTCCTATTTGAAGGGGGAAACCTGGTATTTCTTGAAGAAGATGTGATATATTTGGGAGAAATGTGGCAAGTCTGGAAGAAGCTGTCCTATTTTGGGGATAAAACAGGTATTTGTGGGTGAAAAGGTCCTATTTGAAGGGGGAAACCTGGAATTTCTTGGAGAAGATGTGATCTATTTGGGAGAAATGTGGCATGTCTGGAAGAAACTGTCCTCTTTTGGGGATCAAACAGGTATTAGTGGGAGAAAAGGTCCTATTTGAAGGGGGAAAGCTGGTATTTCTTGGAGAAGATGTGATATATTTGGGAGAAATGTGGCATTTCTGGAAGAAAATGTCCAATTTGGGGGGAGATGGCTGGTAGTATTCGGTGAGAAGGTCCTATTTCAGGAGGAATCCTGGTATTTCTTGGAGAAGATGTGATATATTTGGGAGAAATGTGGCATTTCTGGAAGAAAATGTCCAATTTGGGGGGAGATGGCTGGTAGTTTTGGGTGAGAAGGTCCTATTTCAGGAGGAATCCTGTTATTTCTTGGAGAAGATGTGATCTATTTGGGAGAAATGTGGCCTTTCCTGAAGAAACTGTCCTCTTTTGGGGATAAAAGAGGTATTAGTGGTTGAAAAGATCCTATTTGAAGGGGGAAAGCTGGTATTTCTTGGAGAAGATGTGATATATTTGGGAGAAATGTGGCATTTCTGGAAGAAAATGTCCTCTTTGGGGGATAAAAGAGGTATTTCATGGAGAAAAGGTCCTAATTCAAGGGGGAAAGCTGGTATTTCTTGGTGAAGAGGTGATATATTTGGGAGAAATGTGGCATGTCTTGAAGAAACTGTCGTATTTTGGGCATAAAACAGGTATTTGTGGTTGAAAAGGTCCTATTTGAAGGGGGAAAGCTGGTATTTCTTGGAGAAGATGTGATATATTTGGGAGAAATGTGGCATGTCTGGAAGAAACTGTCCTATTTTGGGCATAAAAGAGGTATGTGTGGGTGAAAAGGTCCTATTTCGAGGGGGAAACGTGGTATTTCTTGGAGAAGATGTGATATATTTGGGAGAAATGAGGCATTTCTGGAAGAAACTGTCCAATTTGTGGGGAGAAGCCAGGTATTAGTGGGTGAGAAGGTCCTATTTCAGGAGGAATCCTGGTATTTCTTGGAGAAGATGTGATATATTTGGGAGAAATGTGGCATGTCAGGAAGAAACTGTCCTCTTTTGGGGATAAAAGAGGTATTTTTGGGTGATATGGTCCTATTTGAAGGGGGAAACGTGGTATTTCTTGGAGAAGATGTGATATATTTGGGAGAAATGTGGCATTTCTGGAAGAAACTGTCCTCTTTTGGGGATAAAACAGGTATTTGTGGGTGAAAAGGTCCTATTTGAAGGGGGAACCCTGGTATTTCTTGGAGAAGATGTGAACTATTTGGGAGAAATGTGGCATGTCAGGAAGAAACTGTCCTCTTTTGGGGATAAAAGAGGTATGTGTGGGTGAAAAGGTCCTATTTCCAGGGGAAAACCTGGTATTTCTTGGAGAAGATGTGATATATTTGGGAGAAATGTGGCATGTCTGGAAGAAAATGTCCTATTTGGGTGGAGAAGGCTGGTACTTGTGGGAGAAAAGGTCCTACTTCAGGAGGAATCCTGGTATTTCTTGGAGGAGATGTGATATGTTTGGGAGAAATGTGGCCTTTCTGGAAGAAACTGTCCTCTTTTTGGATAAAAGAGGTATTTGTGGGTGAAAAGGTCGTATTTGAAGGGGGAAACCTGGTATTTCTTGGAGAAGATGTGGTATATTTGGGAGAAATGTGGCATTCCTGGAAGAAACTGTCCTCTTTTGGGGATAAAAGAGGTATTTGTGGGTGAAAAGGTCCTATTTGAAGGGGGAAACCTGGTATTTCTTGGAGAAGATGTGATCTATTTGGGAGAAATGTGGCATGTCTGGAAGAAACTGTCCTCTTTTGGGGATAAAAGAGGTATTTGTGGGTGAAAAGGTCCTATTTGAAGGGGGAAACGTGGTATTTCTTGGAGAAGATGTGATATATTTGGGAGAAATGTGGCATGTCTGGAAGAAGAAGTCCTCTTTTGGGGATAAAAGAGGTATTTGTGGGTGAAAAGGTCCTATTTGAAGGGGGAACCCTGGTATTTCTTGGAGAAGATTTGATCTATTTGGGAGAAATGTGGCATGTCTGGAAGAAACTGTCCTGTTTTGGGGATAAAAGAGGTATTTGTGGGTGAAAAGGTCCTATTTGAAGGGGGAAAGCTGGTAATTCTATGAGAAGATGTGATCTATTTGGGAGAAATGTGGCATTTCTGGAAGAAAATGTCCAATTTGGGGGGAGAAGGCTGGTAGTTTTGGGTGAGAAGGTCCTATTTCAGGAGGAATCCTGGCATTTCTTGGAGAAGATGTGATATATTTGGGAGAAATGTGGCCTTTCCTGAAGAAACTGTCCTCTTTTCGGGATAAAAGAGGTATTAGTGGTTGAAAAGGTCCTATTTCAGGAGGAATCCTGGCATTTCTTGGAGAAGATGTGATCTATTTGGGAGAAATGTGGCATTTCTGGAAGAAACTGTCCTCTTTTGGGGATAAAACAGGTATTTGTGGGTGAAAAGGTCCTATTTGAAGGGGGAAACCTGGTATTTCTTGGAGAAGATGTGATATATTTGGGAGAAATGTGGCATTTCTGGAAGAAACTGTCCTCTTTTGGGGATAAAAGAGGTATTTGTGGGTGAAAAGGTCCTATTTGAAGGGGGAACCCTGGTATTTCTTGGAGAAGATGTGATATATTTGGGAGAAATGTGGCATTTCTGGAAGAAACTGTCCTCTTTTGGGGATAAAAGAGGTATTTGTGGGTGAAAAGGTCCTATTTGAAGGCGGAAACCTGGTATTTCTTGGAGAAGATGTGATATATTTGGGAGAAATGTGGCATGTCTGGAAGAAACTGTCCTCTTTTGGGGATAAAAGAGGTATTTGTGGGTGAAAAGGTCCTATTTGAAGGGGGAAAGCTGGTATTTCTTGGAGAAGATGTGGTATATTTGGGAGAAATGTGGCATTTCTGGAAGAAACTGTCCTCTTTTGGGGATAAAACAGGTATTTGTGGGTGAAAACGTTGTATTAGAAGGGGGAAAGCTGGTATTTCTTGGAGAAGATGTGATATATTTGGGAGAAATATGGCCTTTCTGGAAGAAACTGTCCTCTTTTGGGGATAAAACAGGTATTTGTGGGTGAAAAGGTCCTATTTGAAGGGGGAACCCTGGTATTTCTTGGAGAAGATGTGATATATTTGGGAGAAATGTGGCATTTATGGAAGAAACTGTCCTCTTTTGGGGATAAAAGAGGCATTTGTGGGTGATAAGGTCCTATTTGAAGGGGGAAACGTGGTATTTCTTGGAGAAGATGTGATCTATTTGGGAGAAATGTGGCCTTTCTGGAAGAAAATGTCCAATTTGGGGGGAGAAGGCTGGTAGTTTTTGATGAGAAGGTCCTATTTCAGGAGGAATCCTTGTATTTCTTGGAGAAGATGTGATATATTTGGGAGAAATGTGGCATTTCTGGAAGAAAATGTCCAATTTGGGGGGAGAAGGCTGGTAGTTTTGGGTGAGAAGGTCCTATTTCAGGAGGAATCCTGGCATTTCTTGGAGAAGATGTGATATATTTGGGAGAAATGTGGCCTTTCTGGAAGAAACTGTCCTCTTTTGGGGATAAAAGAGGTATTAGTGGTTGAAAAGATCCTATTTGAAGGGGGAAAGCTGGTATTTCTTGGAGATGAGGTGATATATTTGGGAGAAATGTGGCATTTCTGGAAGAAACTGACCTCTTTTGGGGATAAAAGAGGTATTTCATGGAGAAAAGGTCCTAATTCAAGGGGAAAGCTGGTTTTTCTTGGTGAAGAGGTGATATATTTGGGAGAAATGTGGCATGTCTGGAAGAAACTGTCGTATTTTGGGCATAAAACAGGTATTTGTGGGTGAAAAGGTCCTATTTGAAGGGGGAAACCTGGTATTTCTTGGAGAAGATGTGATATATTTGGGAGAAATGTGGCATTTCTGGAAGAAACTGTCCTATTTTGGGTATAAAAGAGGTATGTGTGGGTGAAAAGGTCCTATTTCGAGGGGGAAACCCGGTATTTCTTGGAGAAGATGTGATATATTTGGGAGAAATGTGGCATTTCTGGAAGAAACTGTCCTCTTTTGGGGATAAAAGAGGTATTTTTGGGTGATATGGTCCTATTTGAAGGGGGAAACCTGGTATTTCTTGGAGAAGATGTGATATATTTGGGAGAAATGTGGCATTTCTGGAAGAAACTGTCCTCTTTTGGGGATAAAACAGGTATGTGTGGGTGAAAAGGTCCTATTTCCAGGGGAAAACCTGGTATTTCTTGGAGAAGATGTGATATATTTGGGAGAAATGTGGCATGTCTGGAAGAAAATGTCCTATTTGGGGGGAGAAGGCAGGTACTTGTGGGAGAAAAGGTCCTATTTCAGGAGGAATCCTGGTATTTCTTGGAGGAGATGTGATATGTTTGGGAGAAATGTGGCAAGTCTGGAAGAAACTGTCCTCTTTTGGGGATAAAAGAGGTATTTGTGGGTGAAAAGGTCCTATTTGAAGGGGGAAACCTGGTATTTCTTGGAGAAGATGTGATATATTTGGGAGAAATGTGGCATTTCTGGAAGAAACTGTCCTCTTTTGGGGATAAAACAGGAATTTGTGTTTGAAAACGTTGTATTTGAAGAGGGAATCCTGTTATTTCTTGGAGAAGATGTGACATATTTGGGAGAAATGTGGCATTCCTGGAAGAAACTGTCGTATTTTGGGGATAAAAGAGGTATTTGTGGGTGAAAAGGTCCTATTTGAAGGGGGAAACGTGGTATTTCTTGGAGAAGATGTGATCTATTTGGGAGAAATGTGGCATTTCTGGAAGAAACTGACCTCTTTTGGGGATAAAAGAGGTATTTGAGGGTGAAAAGGTCCTATTTGAAGGGGGAAACCTGTTATTTCTTGGAGAAGATGTGATATATTTGGGAGAAATGTGGCATGTCTGGAAGAAGCAGTCCTCTTTTGGGATAAAAGAGGTATTTGTGGGTGAAAAGGTCCTATTTGAAGGGGGAAACCTGGTATTTCTTGGAGAAGATGTGATCTATTTGGGAGAAATGTGGCATGTCTGGAAGAAACTGTCCTCTTTTGGGGATCAAAGAGGTATTTGTGGGTGAAAAGGTCCTATTTGAAGGGGGAAAGCTGGTATTTCTTGGAGAAGATGTGATCTATTTGGGAGAAATGTGGCATTTCTGGAAGAAAATGTCCAATTTGGGGGGAGAAGGCTGGTAGTTTTGGGTGAAAGGTCCTATTTGAAGGGGGAATCCTGGCATTTCTTGGAGAAGATGTGATATATTTGGGAGAAATGTGGCCTTTCCGGAAGAAACTGTCCTCTTTTGGGGATAAAAGAGGTATTAGTGGTTGAAAAGGTCCTATTTCCAGGGGGAAGCGTGGTATTTCTTGGAGAAGATGTGATCTATTTGGGAGAAATGTGGCATTTCTGGAAGAAACTGTCCTCTTTTGGGGATAAAAGAGGTATTTCCTGGAGAAAAGGTCCTATTTCCAGGGGGAACCCTGGTATTTCTTGGAGAAGATGTGATATATTTGGGAGGAATGTGGCATTTCTGGAAGAAACTGTCGTATTTTGGGCATAAAACAGGTATTTGTGGTTGAAAAGGTCCTATTTGAAGGGGGAAACCTGGTATTTCTTGGAGAAGATGTGATATATTTGGGAGAAATGTGGCATGTCTGGAATAAACTGTCCTCTTTTGGGGATAAAAGAGGTATTTGTGGGTGAGAAGGTCCTATTTGAAGGGGGAATCGTGGTATTTCTTGGAGAAGATGTGATATATTTGGGAGAAATGTGGCATTTCTTGATGAAACTGTCCAATTTGTGGGGAGAAGGCTGGTAGTTGTGGGTGAGAAGGTCCTATTTCAGGAGGAATCCTGGTATTTCTTGGAGAAGATGTGATATATTTGGGAGAAATGTGGCATTTCTGGAAGAAACTGTCCTCTTTTGGGAATAAAAGAGGTATTTGTGGGTGAAAGGTCCTATTTGAAGGGGGAAAGCTGGTATTTCTTGGGGAAGATGTGATGTATTTGGGAGAAATGTGGCCTTTCTGGAAGAAACTGTCCTCTTTTGGGGATAAAAGAGGTATTTGTGGGTGAAAAGGTCCTATTTGAAGGGGGAAACGTGGTATTTCTTGGAGAAGATGTGATATATTTGGGAGAAATGAGGCATTTCTGGAAGAAAATGTCCAATTTGTGGGAAGAAGGCTGGTAGTTGTGGGTGAAAAGGTCCCATTTCAGGAGGAATCCTGGTATTTCTTGGAGAAGATGTGATATATTTGGGAGAAATGTGGCATTTCTGGAAGGAACTGACCTCTTTTGGGGATAAAAGAGGTATTTGTGGGTGAAAAGGTCCTATTTGAAGGGGGAAAGCTGGTATTTCTTGGAGAAGATGTGATATATTTGGGAGAAATGTGGCATTTCTGGAAGAAACTGTCCTCTTTTGGGGATAAAAGAGGTATTTGTGGGTGAAAAGGTCCTATTTGAAGGGGGAACCCTGGTATTTCTTGGAGAAGATGTGATCTATTTGGGAGAAATGTGGCATGTCTGGAAGAAACTGTCCTCTTTTGGGGATAAAAGAGGTATGTGTGGGTGAAAAGGTCCTATTTGAAGGGGGAAACCTGGTATTTCTTGGAGAAGATGTGATATATTTGGGAGAAATGTGGCATTTCTGGAAGAAAATGTCCTATATTGGGGGAGAAGGCTGGTACTTGTGGGAGAAAAGGTCCTATTTCAGGAGGAATCCTGGTATTTCTTGGAGGAGATGTGATACGTTTGGGAGAAATGTGGCATTTCTGGAAGAAACTGTCCTCTTTTGGGGATAAAAGAGGTATTTGTGGGTGAAAAGGTCCTATTTGAAGGGGGAAACCTGGTATTTCTTGGAGAAGATGTGATATATTTGGGATAAATCTGGCATTTCTGGAAGAAACTGTCCTCTTTTGGGGATAAAACAGGTATTTGTTGGTGAAAATTTCCTATTTGAAGGGGGAAACCTGTTATTTCTTGGAGAAGATGTGATCTATTTGGGAGAAATGTGGCATTCCTGGAAGAAACTGTCCTCATTTGGGGATAAAAGAGGTATTTGTGGGTGAAAAGGTCCTATTTGAAGGGGGAAACCTGGTATTTCTTGGAGAAGATGTGATATATTAGGGAGAAATGTGGCATGTCTGGAAGAAACTGTCCTCTTTTGGGGATCAAACAGGTATTTTTTGGAGAAAAGGTCCTATTTGAAGGGGGAAACCTGGTATTTCTTGGAGAAGATGTGATCTATTTGGGAGAAATGTGGCCTTTCTGGAAGAAAATGTCCAATTTGGGGGGGGGAAGGCTGGTAGTTTTCGGTGAGAAGGTCCTATTTCAGGAGGAATCCTGGTATTTCTTGGAGAAGATGTGATATATTTGGGAGAAATGTGGCATTTCTGGAAGAAAATTTCCAATTTGGGGGGAGAAGGCTGGTAGTTTTGGGTGAGAAGGTCCTATTTCAGTAGGAATCCTGGCATTTCTTGGAGAAGATGTGATATATTTGGGAGAAATGTGGCCTTTCTGGAAGAAACTGTCCTCTTTTGGGGATAAAAGAGGTATTAGTGGTTGAAAAGATCCTATTTGAAGGGGGAAAGCTGGTATTTCTTGGAGAAGATGTGATATATTTGGGAGAAATGTGGCATTTCTGGAAGAAACTGTCCTCTTTTGGGATAAAAGAGGTATTTCATGGAGAAAAGGTCCTAATTCAAGGGGGAAAGCTGGTATTTCTTGGTGAAGAGGTGATATATTTGGGAGAAATGTGGCATGTCTGGATGAAACTGTCTTATTTTGGGCATAAAACAGGTATTTGTGGTTGAAAAGGTCCTATTTGAAGGGGGAAACGTGGTATTTCTTGGAGAAGATGTGATCTATTTGGGAGAAATGTGGCATTTCTGGAAGAAACTGTCCTATTTTGGGGATAAAAGAGGTATGTGTGGGTGAAAAGGTCCTATTTCGAGGGGGAAACCTGGTATTTCTTGGAGAAGATGTGATATATTTGGGAGAAATGAGGAATTTCTGGAAGAAACTGTCCAATTTGTGGGGAGAAGGCTGGTAGTTTTGGGTGAGAAGGTCCTATTTCAGGAGGAATCCTGGCATTTCTTGGAGAAGATGTGATCTATTTGGGAGAAATGTGGCATTTCTGGAGGAAACTGTCCTCTTTTGGGGATAAAACAGGTATTTGTGGGTGATATGGTCCTATTTGAAGGGGGAAACCTGGTATTTCTTGGAGAAGATGTGATATATTTGGGAGAAATGTGGCATTTCTGGAAGAAACTGTCGTATTTTGGGGATAAAACAGGTATTTGTGGGTGAAAAGGTCCTATTTGAAGGGGGAACCCTGTTATTTCTTGGAGAAGATGTGATATATTTGGGAGAAATGTGGCATTTCTGGAAGAAACTGTCCTCTCTTGGGGATAAAAGAGGTATTTGTGGTTGAAGAGGTCCTATTTCCAGGGGGAACCATGGTATTTCTTGGAGAAGATGTGATATATTTGGGAGAAATGTGGCATTTCTGGAAGAAACTGTCCTCTTTTGGGGATAAAAGAGGTATTTGTGGGTGAAAAGGTCCTATTTGAAGGGGGAAACGTGGTATTTCTTGGAGAAGATGTGATCTATTTGGGAGAAATGTGGCCTTTCTGGAAGAAAATATCCCATTTGTGGGGAGAAGGCTGGTAGTTATGGGTGAGAAGGTCCTATTTCAGGAGGAATCCTGGTATTTCTTGGAGAAGATGTGATATATTTGGGAGAAATGTGGCATTTCTGGAAGAAACTGTCGTATTTTGGGGACAAAAGAGGAATCTGTGGGTGAAAAGGTCCTATTTGAAGGGGGAAAGCTGGTATTTCTTGGAGAAGATGTGATATATTTGGGAGAAATGTGGCATGTCTGGAAGAAACTGTCCTCTTTTGGGGATAAAAGAGGTATTTGTGGGTGAAAAGGTCCTATTTGAAGGGGGAAACCTGGTATTTCTTGGAGAAGATGTGATATATTTGGGAGAAATGTGGCATTTCTGGAAGAAACTGTCCTCTTTTGGGGATAAAAGAGGTATTTGTGGGTGAAAAGGTCCTATTTGAAGGGGGAAAGCTGGTATTTCTTGGAGAAGATGTGATATATTTGGGAGAAATGTGGCATGTCTGGAAGAAACTGTCCTCTTTTGGGATTAAAAGAGGTATTTGTGGGTGAAAAGCTCCTATTTGAAGGGGGAAACGTGGTATTTCTTGGAGAAGATGTGATATGTTTGGGAGAAATATGGCATTTCTGGAAGAATATGCCAATTTGAGGGATAAAACAGGTATTTGTGGTTGAAAAGGTCCTATTTGAAGGGGGAAACGTGGTATTTCTTGGAGAAGATGTGATATATTTGGGAGAAATGTGGCATGTCTGGAAGAAACTGTCCTACTTTGGGGATAAAAGAGGTATTTGTGGGTGAAAAGGTTCTATTTGAAGGGGGAACCCTGGTATTTCTTGGAGAAGATGTGATATATTTGGGAGAAATGTGGCATGTCTGGAAGAAACTGTCCTCTTTTGGGGATAAAAGAGGTATTTGTGGTTGAAAAGGTCCTATTTCAAGGGGGAAACCTGGTATTTCTTGGAGGAGATGTGATATATTTGGGTGAAATGTGGCATTTCTGGCAGAAACTGTCCTCTCTTGGGGATAAAAGAGGTATTTGTGGTTGAAAAGGTCCTATTTCCAGGGGGAACCCTGGTATTTCTTGGAGAAGATGTGATTTATTTGGGAGAAATGAGGCATTTCTGGAAGAAACTGTCCTCTTTTGGGGATAAAAGAGGTATTTGTGGTTGAAAAGGTCCTATTTGAAGGGGGAAACCTGGTATTTCTTGGAGAAGATGTGATCTATTTGGGAGAAATGTGGCATTTCTGGAAGAAACTGTCCTCTTTTGGGGATAAAACAGGTATTTGTGGGAGAAAAGGTCCTATTTGAAGGGGGAAAGCTGGTATTTCTTGGAGAAGATGTGATCTATTTGGGAGAAATGTGGCATGACTGGAAGAAAATGTCCAATTTGTGGGGAGAAGTCTTGTAGTTTTGGGTGAGAAGGTCCTATTTCAGGAGGAATCCTGGCATTTCTTGGAGAAGATGTGATATATTTGGGAGAAATGTGGCATGTCTGGAAGAAACTGTCCTCTTTTGGGGATAAAAGAGGTATTTGTGGTTGAATAGGTCCTATTTCAAGGGGGAAACCTGGTATTTCTTGGAGAAGATGTGATATATTTGGGTGAAATGTGGCATTTCTGGCAGAAACTGTCCTCTCTTGGGGATAAAAGAGGTATTTGTGGTTGAAAAGGTCCTATTTGAAGGGGGAAAGCTGGTATTTCTTGGAGAAGATGTGATCTATTTGGGAGAAATGTGGCATTTCTGGAAGAAACTGTCCTCTTTTGGGGATAAAAGAGGTATTTGTGGGTGAAAAGGTCCTATTTGAAGGGGGAAACGTGGTATTTCTTGGAGAAGATGTGATCTATTTGGGAGAAATGTGGCCTTTCTGGAAGAAAATATCCAATTTGTGGGGAGAAGGCTGGGAGTTGTGGGTGAGAAGGTCCTATTTCAGGAGGAATCCTGGTATTTCTTGGAGAAGATGTGATATATTTGGGAGAAATGTGGCATTTCTGGAAGAAACTGTCCTATTTTGGGGACAAAAGAGGAATCTGTGGGTGAAAAGGTCCTATTTGAAGGGGGAAAGCTGGTATTTCTTGGAGAAGATGTGATATATTTGGGAGAAATGTGGCATTTCTGGAAGAAACTGTCCTATTTTGGGGATAAAACAGGTATTTGTGGGTGAACAGGTCCTATTTGAAGGGGGAAACCTGGTATTTCTTGGAGGAGATGTGATCTATTTGGGAGAAATCTGGCATTTCTGGAAGAAACTGTCCTCTTTTGGGGATAAAAGAGGTATTTGTGGGTGAAAAGGTCCTATTTGAAGGGGGAAAGCTGGTATTTCTTGGAGAAGATGTGATATATTTGGGAGAAATGTGCCATTTCTGGAAGAAACTGTCCTCTTTTGGGGATAAAAGAGGTATTTGTGGGTGAAAAGGTCCTATTTGAAGGGGGAAACCTGGTATTTCTTGGAGAAGATGTGATATGTTTGGGAGAAATATGGCATTTCTGGAAGAATATGTCCAATTTGAGGGATAAAACAGGTATTTGTGGTTGAAAAGGTCCTATTTGAAGGGGGAAACGTGGTATTTCTTGGAGAAGATGTGATATATTTGGGAGAAATGTGGCATGTCTGGAAGAAACTGCCCTATTTTGGGGATAAAAGAGGTATTTGTGGGTGAAAAGGTCCTATTTGAAGGGGGAAACCTGGTATTTCTTGGAGAAGATGTGGTATATTTGGGAGAAATGTGGCATTTCTGGAAGAAACTGTCCTCTTTTGGGGATAAAACAGGTATTTGTGGGTGAAAACGTTGTATTTGAAGGGGGAAAGCTGGTATTTCTTGGAGAAGATGTGATATATTTGGGAGAAATATGGCCTTTCTGGAAGAAACTGTCCTCTTTTGGGGATAAAAGAGGTATTTGTGGGTGAAAAGGTCCTATTTGAAGGGGGAACCCTGGTATTTCTTGGAGAAGATGTGATATATTTGGGAGAAATGTGGCATTTCTGGAAGAAACTGTCCTCTTTTGGGGATAAAAGAGGTATTTGTGGGTGAAAAGGTCCTATTTGAAGGGGGAAAGCTGGTATTTCTTGGAGAAGATGTGATATATTTGGGAGAAATGTGGCATGTCTGGAAGAAACTGTCCTCTTTTGGGATTAAAAGAGGTATTTGTGGGTGAAAAGCTCCTATTTGAAGGGGGAAACGTGGTATTTCTTGGAGAAGATGTGATATGTTTGGGAGAAATATGGCATTTCTGGAAGAATATGTCCAATTTGAGGGATAAAACAGGTATTTGTGGTTGAAAAGGTCCTATTTGAAGGGGGAAACGTGGTATTTCTTGGAGAAGATGTGATATATTTGGGAGAAATGTGGCATGTCTGGAAGAAACTGTCCTACTTTGGGGATAAAAGAGGTATTTGTGGGTGAAAAGGTTCTATTTGAAGGGGGAACCCTGGTATTTCTTGGAGAAGATGTGATATATTTGGGAGAAATGTGGCATGTCTGGAAGAAACTGTCCTCTTTTGGGGATAAAAGAGGTATTTGTGGTTGAAAAGGTCCTATTTCAAGGGGGAAAACTGGTATTTCTTGGAGGAGATGTGATATATTTGGGTGAAATGTGGCATTTCTGGCAGAAACTGTCCTCTCTTGGGGATAAAAGAGGTATTTGTGGTTGAAAAGGTCCTATTTCCAGGGGGAACCCTGGTATTTCTTGGAGAAGATGTGATATATTTGGGAGAAATGAGGCATTTCTGGAAGAAACTGTCCTCTCTTGGGGATAAAAGAGGTATTTGTGGGTGAAAAGGTCCTATTTGAAGGGGGAAACCTGGTATTTCTTGGACAAGATGTGATATATTTGGGAGAAATGTGGCATTTCTGGAAGAAACTGTCCTCTTTTGGGGATAAAACAGGTATTTGTGGGAGAAAAGGTCCTATTTGAAGGGGGAAAGCTGGTATTTCTTGGAGAAGATGTGATCTATTTGGGAGAAATGTGGCATGACTGGAAGAAAATGTCCAATTTGTGGGGAGAAGTCTTGTAGTTTTGGGTGAGAAGGTCCTATTTCAGGAGGAATCCTGGCATTTCTTGGAGAAGATGTGATATATTTGGGAGAAATGTGGCATGTCTGGAAGAAACTGTCCTATTTTGGGGATAAAAGAGGTATTTGTGGTTGAAAAGGTCCTATTTCAAGGGGGAAACCTGGTATTTCTTGGAGAAGATGTGATATATTTGGGTGAAATGTGGCATTTCTGGCAGAAACTGTCCTCTCTTGGGGATAAAAGAGGCATTTGTGGTTGAAAAGGTCCTATTTGAAGGGGGAAAGCTGGTATTTCTTGGAGAAGATGTGATCTATTTGGGAGAAATGTGGCATTTCTGGAAGAAACTGTCCTCTTTTGGGATAAAAGAGGTATTTGTGGGTGAAAAGGTCCTATTTGAAGGGGGAAACGTGGTATTTCTTGGAGAAGATGTGATCTATTTGGGAGAAATGTGGCCTTTCTGGAAGAAAATATCCAATTTGTGGGGAGAAGGCTGGGAGTTGTGGGTGAGAAGGTCCTATTTCAGGAGGAATCCTGGTATTTCTTGGAGAAGATGTGATATATTTGGGAGAAATGTGGCATTTCTGGAAGAAACTGTCCTATTTTGGGGACAAAAGAGGAATCTGTGGGTGAAAAGGTCCTATTTGAAGGGGGAAAGCTGGTATTTCTTGGAGAAGATGTGATATATTTGGGAGAAATGTGGCATTTCTGGAAGAAACTGTCCTATTTTGGGGATAAAACAGGTATTTGTGGGTGAACAGGTCCTATTTGAAGGGGGAAACCTGGTATTTCTTGGAGGAGATGTGATCTATTTGGGAGAAATGTGGCCTTTCTGGAAGAAACTGTCCTCTTTTGGGGATAAAAGAGGTATTTGTGGGTGAAAAGGTCCTATTTGAAGGGGGAAAGCTGGTATTTCTTGGAGAAGATGTGATATATTTGGGAGAAATGTGCCATTTCTGGAAGAAACTGTCCTCTTTTGGGGATAAAAGAGGTATTTGTGGGTGAAAAGCTCCTATTTGAAGGGGGAAACCTGGTATTTCTTGGAGAAGATGTGATATGTTTGGGACAAATATGGCATTTCTGGAAGAATATGTCCAATTTGAGGGATAAAACAGGTATTTGTGGTTGAAAAGGTCCTATTTGAAGGGGGAAACGTGGTATTTCTTGGAGAAGATGTGATATATTTGGGAGAAATGTGGCATGTCTGGAAGAAACTGCCCTATTTTGGGGATAAAAGAGGTATTTGTGGGTGAAAAGGTCCTATTTGAAGGGGGAACCCTGGTATTTCTTGGAGAAGATGTGGTATATTTGGGAGAAATGTGGCATTTCTGGAAGAAACTGTCCTCTTTTGGGGATAAAACAGGTATTTGTGGGTGAAAACGTTGTATTTGAAGGGGGAAACCTGGTATTTCTTGGAGAAGATGTGATATATTTGGGAGAAATATGGCCTTTCTGGAAGAAACTGTCCTCTTTTGGGGATAAAAGAGGTATTTGTGGGTGAAAAGGTCCTATTTGAAGGGGGAACCCTGGTATTTCTTGGAGAAGATGTGATATTTTTGGGAGAAATGTGGCATTTCTGGAAGAAACTGTCCTCTTTTGGGGATAAAAGAGGTATTTGTGGGTGATAAGGTCCTATTTGAAGGGGGAAACGTGGTATTTCTTGGAGAAGATGTGATATATTTGGGAGAAATGTGGCAAGTCTGGAAGAAGCTGTCCTATTTTGGGAATAAAAGAGGTATTTGTGGGTGAAAAGGTCCTATTTGAAGGGGGAACCCTGGTATTTCTTGGAGAAGATGTGATCTATTTGGGAGAAATGTGGCATGTCTGGAAGAAAATGTTTAATTTGGGGATAAAAGAGGTATTAGTGGTTGAAAAGGTCCTATTTCCAGGGGGAAGCGTGGTATTTCTTGGAGAAGATGTGATATATTTGGGAGAAATGTGGCATTTCTGGAAGAAACTGTCCTCTTGTGGGGATAAAAGAGGTATTTCCTGGAGAAAAGTTCCTAATTCAAGGGGGAACCCTGGTATTTCTTGGAGAAGATGTGATATATTCGGGAGGAATGTGGCATTTCTGGAAGAAACTGTCGTATTTTGGGCATAAAACAGGTATTTGTGGTTGAAAAGGTCGTATTTGAAGGGGGAAACCTGGTATTTCTTGGAGAAGATGTGATATTTTTGGGAGAAATGTGGCATTTCTGGAAGAAACTGTCCTATTTTGGGGATAAAAGAGGTATTTGTGGGTGAGAAGGTCCTATTTGAAGGGGGAATCGTGGTATTTCTTGGAGAAGATGTGATATATTTGGGAGAAATGTGGCATTTCTGGAAGAAAATGTCCAATTTGTGGGGAGAAGGCAGGTAGTTGTGGGTGAGAAGGTCCTATTTCAGGAGGAATCCTGGTATTTCTAGGAGAAGATGTGATATATTTGGGAGAAATGTGGCATTTCTGGAAGAAACTGTCCTCTTTTGGGGATAAAAGAGGTATTTGTGGGTGAAAAGGTCCTATTTGAAGGGGGAAACCTGTTATTTCTTGGAGAAGATGTGATATATTTGGGAGAAATGTGGCATTTCTGGAAGAAACTGTCCTGCTTTGGGGATAAAACTGGTATTTGTGGTTTAAAAGGTCCTATTTGAAGGGGGAAACGTGGTATTTCTTGGAGAAGATGTGATATATTTGGGAGAAATGTGGCATGTCTGGAAGAAACTGTCCTCTTTTGGGGATAAAAGAGGTATTTGTGGGTGAAAAGGTCCTATTTGAAGGGGGAAAGCTGGTATTTCTTGGAGAAGATGTGATCTATTTGGGAGAAATGTGGCATGTCAGGAAGAATATGTCCAATTTGAGGGATAAAACAGGTATTTGTGGTTGAAAAGGTCCTATTTGAAGGGGGAAAGCTGGTATTTCTTGGAGAAGATGTGATATATTTGGGAGAAATGTGGCATGTCTGGAAGAAACTGTCCTATTTTGGGGATAAAAGAGGTATTTGTGGGTGAAAAGGTCCTATTTGAAGGGGGAAACCTGGTATTTCTTGGAGAAGATGTGATATATTTGGGAGAAATGTGGAATTTCTGGAAGAAAATGTCCTATATTGGGGGAGAAGGCTGGAACTTGTGGGAGAAAAGGTCCTATTTCAGGAGGAATCCTGGTATTTCTTGGAGGAGATGTGATACGTTTGGGAGAAATGTGGCATTTCTGGAAGAAACTGTCCTGTTTTGGGGATAAAAGAGGTATTTGTGGGTGAAAAGGTCCTATTTGAAGGGGGAAACCTGGTATTTCTTGGAGAAGATGTGATATATTTGGGATAAATCTGGCATTTCTGGAAGAAACTGTCCTCTTTTGGGGATAAAACAGGTATTTGTGGGTGAAAATTTCCTATTTGAAGGGGGAAACCTGTTATTTCTTGGAGAAGATGTGATCTATTTGGGAGAAATGTGGCATGTCTGGAAGAAACTGTCCTCATTTGGGGATAAAAGAGGTATTTGTGGGTGAAAAGGTCCTATTTGAAGGGGGAAACGTGGTATTTCTTGGAGAAGATGTGATATATTAGGGAGAAATGTGGCATGTCTGGAAGAAACTGTCCTCTTTTGGGGATAAAAGAGGTATTTGTGGGTGAAAAGGTCCTATTTGAAGGGGGAACCCTGGTATTTCTTGGAGAAGATGTGATATATTTGGGAGAAATGTGGCATTTCTGGAAGAAACTGTCCTCTTTTGGGGATAAAAGAGGTATTAGTGGGTGAAAAGGTCCTATTTGAAGGGGGAAACCTGGTATTTCTTGGAGAAGATGTGATATATTTGGGAGATATGTGGCATGTCTGGAAGAAACTGTCCTCTTTTGGGGATAAAACAGGTATTTGTGGGAGAAAAGGTCCTATTTGAAGGGGGAAAGCTGGTATTTCTTGGAGAAGATGTGATCTATTTGGGAGAAATGAGGCATGACTGGAAGAAAATGTCCAATTTGGGGTTAGAAGGCTTGTAGTTTTGGGTGAGAAGGTCCTATTTCAGGAGGAATCCTGGCATTTCTTGGAGAAGATGTGATATATTTGGGAGAAATGTGGCATTTCTGGAAGAAACTGTCCTATTTTGGGGATAAAACAGGTATTTGTGGTTGAAAAGGTCCTATTTCCAGGGGGAAACCTGGTATTTCTTGGAGGAGATGTGATATATTTGGGAGAAATGTGGCATTTCTGGCAGAAAATGTCCTCTTTTGGGGATAAAAGAGGTATTTCATGGAGAAAAGGTCCTAATTCAAGGGGGAACCCTGGTATTTCTTGGAGAAGATGTGATATATTTGGGAGAAATGTGGCATTTCTGGAAGAAACTGTCCTCTTTTGGGGATAAAAGAGGTATTTGTGGGTGAAAAGGTCTTATTTGAAGGGGGAAACTTGGTATTTCTTTGAGAAGATGTGATATATTTGGGAGAAATGTGGCCTTTCTGGAAGAAAATGTCCAATTTGTGGGGAGAAGGCTGGTAGTTGTGGGTGAGAAGGTCCTATTTCAGGAGGAATCCTGGTATTTCTTGGAGAAGATGTGATATATTTGGGAGAAATGTGGCATTTCTGGAAGAAACTGTCCTCTTTTGGTGATAAAAGAGGAATCTGTGGGTGAAAAGGTCCTATTTGAAGGGGGAAAGCTGGTATTTCTTGGAGAAGATGTGATCTATTTGGGAGAAATGTGGCATTTCTGGAAGAAAATGTCCAATTTGAGGGATAAAACAGGTATTTGTGGGTGAAAAGGTCCTATTTGAAGGGGGAAACCTGGTATTTCTTGGAGAAGATGTGATATATTTGGGAGAAATGTGGCATGTCTGGAAGAAACTGTCCTCTTTTGGGGATAAAAGAGGTATGTGTGGGTGAAAAGGTCCTATTTGAAGGGGGAAACCTGGTATTTCTTGGAGAAGATGTGATATATTTGGGAGAAATGTGGCATGTCTGGAAGAAAATGTCCTATTTGGGGGGAGAAGGGTGGTACTTGTGGGAGAAAAGGTCCTATTTCAGGAGGAATCCTGGTATTTCTTGGAGAAGATGTGATATGTTTGGGAGAAATGTGGCCTTTCTGGAAGAAACTGTCCTCTTTTGGGGATAAAAGAGGTATTTGTGGGTGAAAAGGTCCTATTTGAAGGGGGAAACCTGGTATTTCTTGGAGAAGATGTGATATATTTTTGGAGAAATGTGGCATGTCTGGAAGAAACTGTCCTCTTTTGGGGATAAAACAGGTATTACTGGTTGAAAAGGTCCTATTTGAAGGGGGAAACGTTGTATTTCTTGGAGAAGATGTGATCTATTTGGGAGAAATGTGGCATTTCTGGCAGAAACTGTCCTCTTTTGGGGATAAAAGAGGTATTTGTGGGTGAAAAGGTCCTATTTGAAGGGGGAAAGCTGGTATTTCTTGGAGAAGATGTGATATATTTGGGAGAAATGTGGCCTTTATGGAAGAAACTGTCCTCTTTTGGGGATAAAAGAGGTATTAGTGGTTGAAAAGTTCCTATTTGAAGGGGGAAAGCTGGTATTTCTTGGAGAAGATGTGATATGTTTGGGAGAAATGTGGCCTTTCTGGCAGAAGCTGTCCTCTTTTGGGGATAGAAGAGGTATTTGTGGGTGAAAAGGTCCTATTTGAAGGGGGAAAGCTGGTATTTCTTGGAGAAGATGTGATATATTTGGGAGAAATGTGGCATGTCTGGAAGAAACTGTCCTCTTTTGGGGATAAAAGAGGTATTTGTGGGTGAAAAGGTCCTATTTGAAGGGGGAAAGCTGGTATTTCTTGGAGAAGATGTGGTATATTTGGGAGAAATGTGGCATTTCTGGAAGAAACTGTCCTCTTTTGGGGTTAAAACAGGTATTTGTGGGTGAAAACGTTGTATTTGAAGGGGGAAAGCTGGTATTTCTTGGAGAAGATGTGATATATTTGGGAGAAATATGGCCTTTCTGGAAGAAACTGTCCTCTTTTGGGGATAAAAGAGGTATTTGTGGGTGAAATGGTCCTATTTGAAGGGGGAACCCTGGTATTTCTTGGAGAAGATGTGATATATTTGGGAGAAATGTGGCATTTCTGGAAGAAACTGTCCTATTTTGGGGATAAAAGAGGTATTTGTGGGTGATAAGGTCCTATTTGAAGGGGGAAACGTGGTATTTCTTGGAGAAGATGTGATATATTTGGGAGAAATGTGGCAAGCATGGAAGAAGCTGTCCTATTTTGGGAATAAAATAGGTATTTGTGGGTGAAAAGGTCCTATTTGAAGGGGGAACCCTGGTATTTCTTGGAGAAGATGTGATCTATTTGGGAGAAATGTGGCATGTCTGGAAGAAACTGTCCTCTTTTGGGGATAAAAGAGGTATTTGTGGGTGAAAAGGTCCTATTTGAAGGGGAAAACCTGCTATTTCTTGGAGAAGATGTGATCTATTTGGGAGAAATGTGGCATGTCTGGAAGAAAATGTTTAATTTGGGGATAAAAGAGGTATTAGTGGTTGAAAAGGTCCTATTTCCAGGGGGAAGCGTGGTATTTCTTGGAGAAGATGTGATATATTTGGGAGAAATGTGGCATTTCTGGAAGAAACTGTCCTCTTGTGGGGATAAAAGAGGTATTTCCTGGAGAAAAGTTCCTAATTCAAGGGGGAACCCTGGTATTTCTTGGAGAAGATGTGATATATTTGGGAGGAATGTGGCATTTCTGGAAGAAACTGTCGTATTTTGGGCATAAAACAGGTATTTGTGGTAGAAAAGGTCGTATTTGAAGGGGGAAACCTGGTATTTCTTGGAGAAGATGTGATCTATTTGGGAGAAATGTGGCATTTCTTGAAGAAACTGTACTATTTTGGGGATAAAAGAGGTATTTGTGGGTGAGAAGGTCCTATTTGAAGGGGGAAAGCTGGTATTTCTTGGAGAAGATGTGATCTATTTGGGAGAAATGTGGCATTTCTGGAAGAAACTGTACTCTTTTGGGGATAAAAGAGGTATTTGTGGGTGAATAGGTCCTATTTGAAGGGGGAAACCTGTTATTTCTTGGAGAAGATGTGATATATTTGGGAGAAATGTGGCATTTCTGGAAGAAACTGTCCTGTTTTGGGGATAAAACTGGTATTTGTTTGAGAAAAGGTCCTATTTGAAGGGGGAAACGTGGTATTTCTTGGAGAAGATGTGATGTATTTGGGAGAAATGTGGCATGTCTGGAAGAAACTGTCCTCCTTTGGGGATAAAAGAGGTATTTGTGGGTGAAAAGGTCCTATTTGAAGGGGGAAACCTGGTATTTCTTGGAGAAGATGTGATATATTTGGGAGAAATGTGGCATGTCAGGAAGAATATGTCCAATTTGAGGGATAAAACAGGTATTTGTGGTTGAAAAGGTCCTATTTGAAGGGGGAAAGCTGGTATTTCTTGGAGAAGATGTGATCTATTTGGGAGAAATGTGGCATGTCTGGAAGAAACTGTCCTATTTTGGGGATAAAAGAGGTATTTGTGGGTGAAAAGGTCCTATTTGAAGGGGGAAAACTGGTATTTCTTGGAGAAGATGTGGTATATTTGGGAGAAATGTGGCATTTCTGGAAGAAACTGTCCTATTTTGGGGATAAAAGAGGTATTTGTGGGTGAGAAGGTCCTATTTGAAGGGGGAAACGTGGTATTTCTTGGAGAAGATGTGATCTATTTGGGAGAAATGTGGCATTTCTGGAAGAAACTGTCCTCTTTTGGGGATAAAAGAGGTATTTGTGGGTGAAAAGGTCCTATTTGAAGGGGGAAACCTGGTATTTCTTGGAGAAGATGTGATATATTTGGGAGAAATGTGGCATTTCTGGAAGAAACTGTCCTCTTTTGGGGATAAAAGAGGTATTAGTGGGTGAAAAGGTCCTATTTGAAGGGGGATAGCTGGTATTTCTTGGAGAAGATGTGATCTATTTGGGAGAAATGTGGCATGTCTGGAAGAAGCTGTCCTCTTTTGGGGATAAAACAGGTATTTGTGGGTGAAAAGGTCCTATTTGAAGGGGGAAACCTGGTATTTCTTGGAGAAGATGTGATATATTTGGGAGAAATGTGGCATGTCTGGAAGAAACTGTCCTATTTTGGGGATAAAAGAGGTATTTGTGGGTGAGAAGGTCCTATTTGAAGGGGGAAAGCTGGTATTTCTTGGAGAAGATGTGATCTATTTGGGAGAAATGAGGCATGACTGGAAGAAAATGTCCAATTTGGGGTTAGAAGGCTTGTAGTTTTGGGTGAGAAGGTCCTATTTCAGGAGGAATCCTGGCATTTCTTGGAGAAGATGTGATATATTTGGGAGAAATGTGGCATTTCTGGAAGAAACTGTCCTATTTTGGGGATAAAACAGGTATTTGTGGTTGAAAAGGTCCTATTTCCAGGGGGAAACCTGGTATTTCTTGGAGGAGATGTGATATATTTGGGAGAAATGTGGCATTTCTGGCAGAAAATGTCCTCTTTTGGGGATAAAAGAGGTATTTCATGGAGAAAAGGTCCTAATTCAAGGGGGAACCCTGGTATTTCTTGGAGAAGATGTGATATATTTGGGAGAAATGTGGCATGTCTGGAAGAAACTGTCCTCTTTTGGGGATAAAACAGGTATTTGTGGGTGAAAAGGTCTTATTTGAAGGGGGAAACTTGGTATTTCTTGGAGAAGATGTGATCTATTTGGGAGAAATGTGGCCTTTCTGGAAGAAAATGTCCAATTTGTGGGGAGAAGGCTGGTAGTTGTGGGTGAGAAGGTCCTATTTCAGGAGGAATCCTGGTATTTCTTGGAGAAGATGTGATATATTTGGGAGAAATGTGGCATTTCTGGAAGAAAGTGTCCTCTTTTGGGGATAAAAGAGGTATTTGTGGGTGAAAAGGTCCTATTTGAAGGGGGAAACCTGGTATTTCTTGGAGAAGATGTGATATATTTGGGAGAAATGTGGCATGTCTGGAAGAAACTGTCCTCTTTTGGGGATAAAAGAGGTATGTGTGGGTGAAAAGGTCCTATTTGAAGGGGGAAACCTGGTATTTCTTGGAGAAGATGTGATATATTTGGGAGAAATGTGGCATGTCTGGAAGAAAATGTCCTATTTGGGGGGAGAAGGGTGGTACTTGTGGGAGAAACGTCCTATTTCAGGAGGAATCCTGGTATTTCTTGGAGAAGATGTGATATGTTTGGGAGAAATGTGGCCTTTCTGGAAGAAACTGTCCTCTTTTGGGGATAAAAGAGGTATTTGTGGGTGAAAAGGTCCTATTTGAAGGGGGAAACCTGGTATTTCTTGGAGAAGATGTGATATATTTTTGGAGAAATGTGGCATGTCTGGAAGAAACTGTCCCTCTTTTGGGGATAAAACAGGTATTACTGGTTGAAAAGGTCCTATTTGAAGGGGGAAACGTTGTATTTCTTGGAGAAGATGTGATCTATTTGGGAGAAATGTGGCATTTCTGGCAGAAACTGTCCTCTTTTGGGGATAAAAGAGGTATTTGTGGGTGAAAAGGTCCTATTTGAAGGGGGAAAGCTGGTATTTCTTGGAGAAGATGTGATATATTTGGGAGAAATGTGGCCTTTCTGGAAGAAACTGTCCTCTTTTGGGGATAAAAGAGGTATTAGTGGTTGAAAAAGTTCCTATTTGAAGGGGGAAAGCTGGTATTTCTTGGAGAAGATGTGATATGTTTGGGAGAAATGTGGCCTTTCTGGCAGAAGCTGTCCTCTTTTGGGGATAGAAGAGGTATTTGTGGGTGAAAAGGTCCTATTTGAAGGGGGAAAGCTGGTATTTCTTGGAGAAGATGTGATCTATTTGGGAGAAATGTGGCATGTCTGGAAGAAACTGTCCTATTTGGGGGGAGAAGGCTGGTATTTGAGGGAGAAAAGGTCCTCTTTCAGGAGGAATCCTGTTATTTCTTGGAGAAGATGTGATCTATTTGGGAGAAATGTGGCATGTCTGGAAGAAACTGTCCTATTTGAGGGATAAAAAAGGTATTTGTGGGTGAAAAGGTCCTATTTGAAGGGGGAAACCTGGTATTTCTTGGAGAAGATGTGATCTATTTGGGAGAAATCTGGCCTTTCTGGAAGTAACTGTCCTCTTTTGGGGATAAAAGATGTATTTGTGGGTGAAAAGGTCCTATTTGAAGGGGGAAAGCTGGTATTTCTTGGAGAAGATGTGATCTATTTGGGAGAAATGTGGCATTTCTGGAAGAAACTGTCCTCTTTTGGGGATAAAAGTGGTATTTGTGGGTGATAAGGTCCTATTTGAAGGGGGAAACGTGGTATTTCTTGGAGAAGATGTGATCTATTTGGGAGAAATGTGGCATTTCTGGAAGAAACTGTCCTCTTTTGGGGATAAAAGAGGTATTTGTGGGTGAAAAGGTCCTATTTGAAGTTGGAAACCTGGTATTTCTTGGAGAAGATGTGATGTGTTTGGGAGAAATGTGGCTTTTCTGGAAGAAATTGTCCTGTTTTGGGGATAAAAGAGGTATTTGTGGGTGATAAGGTCCTATTTGAAGGGGGAACCCTGGTATTTCTTGGAGAAGATGTGATATATTTGGGAGAAATGTGGCATTTCTGGAAGAAACTGTCCTCTTTTGGGGATAAAAGAGGTATTAGTGGTTGAAAAGGTCCTATTTGAAGGGGAATTCCAGGAATGCCAGATTTCTCCCAAATATACCACATCTTCTCCAAGAAATACCACGTTTCCCCCCTTCAAATACGACCTTTTCACCCACAAATATCGCTTTTATCCCCAAAATGGAACAGTTTTCTTCCAGAAATGCCATATTTCTCCCAAACATATCACATCTTCTCCAAGAAATTCCACATTTCCCCCCTTCAAATAGGAGCTTTTTACCCACAAATACCTCTTTTATCCCCAAAATAGGACAGTTTCTTCCAGAAAGGCCACATTTCTCCCAAACATATCACACCTCCTCCAAGAAATACCAGGATTCCTCCTGATATAGGACCTTTTCTCCCACAAGTACCAGCCTTCTCCCTCCAAATAGGACATTTTCTTCCAGACATGCCACATTTCTCCCAAATATATCACATCTTCTCCAAGAAATACCAGGATTCCCCCCTAAGATAGGTCCTTTTCACCCACTAATAGCAGGCTTCTCCCCCCCCAATAGGACAGTTTCTTCCAGAAATGCCACATTTCTCCCAAATAGATCACATCTTCTCCAAGAAATACCAGCTTTCCCCCTTCAAATAGGACCTTTTCAACCACAAATACCTCTTTTATCCCCAAAATAGGACAGTTTCTTCCAGACATGCCACATTTCTCCCAAATATATCTCTTCTCCTTCTAGAAATACCAGCTTTCCCCCTTCAAATAGGACCTTTTCACCAGCAAATACCTGCTTTATCCCCAAAACAGGACACTTTCTTCCGGAAATGCCACATTTCTCCCAAATATATCACATCTTCTCCAAGAAATACCACGTTTCCCCCCTTCAAGTAGGACCTTTTCAACCACAAATACCTGTTTTATCCACAAAATAGGACAGTTTCTTCCAGACATGCCACATTTCTCCCAAATATATCACATCTTCTCCAAGAAATACTAGGTTTCCAACTTCAAATAGGACCTTTTCACCCACAAATACCTGTTTTATCCCCAAAAGACGACAGTTTCTTCCAGAAATGCCACATTTCTCCCAAATATATCACATCTTCTCCACGAAATACCAGGGTTCCCCCTTCAAATAGGACCTTTTCACCCACAAATAACTCTTTTATCCCCAAAAGAGGACAGTTTCTTCCAGAAATGCCACATTTCTCCCAAATATATCACAACTCCTCCAAGAAATAACAGGTTTCCCCCTTCAATTAGGACCTTTTCTCCATGAAATACCTCTTTTATCCCCAAAAGAGGACAGTTTCTTCCAGAAATGCCACATTTCTCCCAAATATATCACATCTTCTCCAAGAAATACCAGGTTTCCCCCTTCAAATAGGACCTTTTCTATCACTAATACCTCCTTTATCCCCAAAAGAGGACAGTTTCTTCCAGAAATGCCACATTTCTCCCAAATATATCACATCTTCACCAAGAAATGCCAGGATTCCTACTGAAATAGGACCTTCTCACCCAAAACTACCTGCCTTCTCCCCCCAAATTGGACATTTTCTTCCAGAAAGGCCGCATTTCTCCCAAATAGATCACATCTTCTCCAAGAAATACCAGGATTCCTCCTGAAATAGGACCTTCTTACCGAAAACTACCAGCCTTCTCCCCCCAAATTGGACATTTTCTTCCAGACATGCCTCATTTCTCCCAAATATATCACATCTTCTCCAAGAAATACCAGGTTTCCCCCTTCAAATAGGACCTTTTCACCCACAAATACCGGTTTTATCCCCAAAAGAGGACAGTTTCTTCCAGAAATGCCACATTTCTCCCAAATAGATCACATCTTCTCCAAGAAATACCGGGGTTCCCCCTTCAAATAGGACCTTACCACCCACAAATACCTCTTTTATCCCCAAAAGAGGACAGTTTCTTCCAGACATGCCACATTTCTCCCAAATAGATCACATCTTCTCCAAGAAATACCAGCTTTCCCCCTTCAAATAGGACCTTTTCTCCCACAAATACCTCTTTTATCCCCAAAAGAGGACAGTTTCTTCCAGAAATGCCACATTTCTCCAAAATATATCACATCTTCTCCAAGAAATGCCACGTTTCCCCCTTCAAATAGGACCTTTTCACCCACAAATACCTCTTTTATCCCCAAAAGAGGACAGTTTCTTCCAGAAAGGCCACATTTCTCCCAAATAGATCACATCTTCTCCAAGAAATACCAGGTTTCCCCCTTGAAATAGGACCTTATCACCCACACATACCACTTTTATCCCCAAAATAGGACATATTCTTCCAGAAATGCCACATTTCTCCCAAACATATCACATCTTCTCCAAGAAATACCACGTTTCCCCCTTCAAATAGTACCTTTTCACCTACTAATACCTCTTTTATCCCCAAAAGAGAACAGTTTCTTCCAGAAATGCCACATTTCTCCCAAATATATCACATCTGCTCCAAGAAATACCAGGTTTCCCCCCTTCAAATACGACCTTTTCACCCACAAATACCTCTTTTATCCCCAAAATAGGACTGTTTCTTCCAGACATGCCACATTTCTCCCAAATATATCACATCTTCTCCAAGAAATACCAGGTTTCCCCCTTCAAATAGGACCTTTTCACCCACAAATACCTCTTTTATCCCCAAAACAGGACAGTTTCTTCCAGAAATGCCACATTTCTCCCAAATATATCACATCTTCTCCAAGAAATACCGGGGTTCCCCCTTCAAATAGGACCTTCTCACCACAAATACCTCTTTTATCCCCAAAAGAGGACAGTTTCTTCCAGAAATGCCACATTTCTCCCC